>CM076570.1:178771940-178971749 GCA_034641835.2 Pinus albicaulis
TAATAAAAGAAGCACAATAAAAAAAATTACTTTTTACCAAACTCACCATTACTTATTACAGTAGTTAACCATGTTTTACTCACAAATTGGAACCATACTCATTTCAATAATTTCAATAATTAAATTTTTCTTAGAAGCACATTTATTATGATGGGACTTAACTATATTACCATCCTAATACCCCAATTGAAATAATTACATATTAACAACATCTAGGCAAATAGTAAATTGTTGCGAAGTATTTACAAGGTTGTATTTTACATTATACATAACTGACAGCAATAAATTCTAGTTTGGAATCCTCACGTGGATGTCTTGAGGTTATCGCCTATCCCATCTACACTAAAGGGTGTCCAACTATCCATGGTATGGTTAACAATTTTCGCCTTGAACTTCACCCGCCAAACTCTCTAGACACAACTATCCCGACAATAGGTGGTGTGATCTTAGCCCTTAATCCTTCTGGGATGAAATCGAATGATCCTACGCTTATAGGGCTAGGTTTTGGTAAAGAAAAAGTTTTGTGGTGGTTTATGTTTTCATTATTGATCAGACTGCACCTAGCTCTAATCTCTCAGCATCGAGGGTTTACCCTTTGGTTCATTTCTGGCATGGTGAGACTTCCCTTACCAACTATAACTTTACCCTTAATTTGTTTCGTTATCCAATTCCATGAATTTAACTTGACCTCCTATGGAAATTGGATTTGGAAAGTTATATCACAACTCCTTCATTGCTTCCTCCCAAATTATGGTTTATTCCCCTCGGTGCAACATGTATACTTCCTCCACACCAATACTGCATATCCTAACTTCATGACCTCTACTTTTAGGAAAGACTTAGTCTTGATACTGTCTTCTATGTTGGCTTTATGATCAGGCAGCGCCTGAAATCGTTCCTTGCCAAGAAGGAAACAAGTATTACCTCTTAAAATGCTCCTAGATTTTGGGGTTTTATGATATTATATTTTAATTTATTTTATAATATGTTGTTTAACATCCATCATTAACACTATGTGCAGGTAATAAATTTAGGTCTGTATAGTGGGTTTTTGCTTCAAGCTTTATTCGTTAGTTCTGGGCCATCAACGATTATTTTCTTCATCTACAGGTGCATTACCACTTAATATCCATGCTATTCTTCAGGGTTTTGAGGTTTTCTTCCTCATTGCGGCTCTGTTATTAGAGTTTAATTCAACACTCAATAAGGGTTTTTCCACTGAGGTAGAGTTACTAGTTTTAGTTTAAATACTTTGGGGTTTGTCTCTATAAGTGGTGCTTTATTTAAAAGAGTTGGGCTTGTCTCTTCTATAAAGTTTGAACCTCCTGATTGACATGGTTTTTGTCTCCTTAATTTTTGGGTTAAAAAATTTCTACAGAAAAGTATGTGTTTCAGTTACTTTTGTTTCATAATGGTTCAACCACACTAGCTCTGAATGTTAAGAACATTTCCAGCTCACAATATTTGAACGTAAATTATATATCTGGAGATATTTATGTATGTCGATCGCTCACAATGTTTTGAATGAAAAATCATTTATTTGGATATCATTATGTATGTCAACCTCTTACAGTGATTTGTATAATGCGTTATTATTGTTAATATTTTGTTTGACTGTAAGTTCGTTTATTTCCATTCTTTTAAATTACTCCAGGCTTATGGTCTCAGCGTAAGTTATGATTATTACTGTATAAAAAATTTAAACTACACATTGTTTTATTTGTTATTTCCATCATGTATGTTGGGAGAGCTTCTCGACCAGAGACTTGGGCTACTGAATTTTCCCCGGCTCGTCCCAGGAATCTGAACGAGTTCTCTTCACGCTTATAGTTGGTTTCTAAAGAGTTTTCCTTTATAATCTATTTCAACATCTGAGAAGTTCTTGAGATAGCATTGGAAACAAGGAAACCCTTTTCCCTTATTTGAACAGTCTCTGGTTCCTGTCTTGGCTACTGTAAGTCTTGATTTTACCCCCAACCACTTGTTGGAGGTCTAGAATTATAGTTTGATCTTCCTGATATACTCCTCAACTTACCATGTCCAGAGCCTAACCAGATTCTTACCTGTTACTTCATGCATACATCTAAGAAAAAAAAATATTTAAAAAAAATTATCATCATTACGATTCTCAATATATATATATATATACTATTTAATAACCATTGTTTTTCACTAAATACCAACCTGCAACTGTGGCTGTTAGATTCTAATACAACAATCACTACTATCTTTTAGTTCATGCATAAGAACATAGTAAAGAATATTGATCTGCCAATTTCAAAAGTATTGGTATTTACTAGGGTTTCGACCAGTTTTCCCCCACACCTTGAATTCAACGATTATATCTTAACTCCCTCCATGCATTCAGTACACAGAATAGTAGAAAGTTAAATACCACCAGGGTCCAAACTGGCCTCATGACCTCTTGTCCAACCTTCTCTTCATTCAACGAGATCTCCATTGGTATTTACCCAACTTATGAGTTCTTCCCCAATACAAACAGTCAAGCTCTCTCTTGCTCTTCTTCCCTTAAAGAATCAAAAAATAATCCTCTCCTTTCCTCCCATCGAGATATTCATCTCTAGGGACACATGAGAGATTTAAATGTTTCTTGCAACTATCCGAGATTTTCAACATTTTCTTGGGTCTCACTCGTAAATACCAAATCTGTTGGTTGACGCATTTTATAAATTATTTTTGGAAAGAAACTAACGTAATGACTAGGAAATGATAATAATTCTAATTTATTCTATATTGTCCTTGTGTTAACTTTCTAGTCACAACTTAATTAAGTTCACATAACATAGTAAATGAAGCATACACCATACCACATATTATGTTAGGCTTCACTTAGCCACAAGGTTCCAGTGTTCATCCATAACAAAGTTTAACCATACTTTACTTACAAGTCCACTATAACTAGAGGGTGTTACAAAGCTTGACCATGAGAGTGTCGAGAGAATTGAAACCGTGACATCTCAATAGAAAAGGTGCTTTAATGACGCCAACTTGAGAAATTAAGTTAACCCTAGAGGATATATCTAAATATTATTTCTTTTCTTATAAAGGTTTAAAGGATTTGTTGTCATGATGAATTTTTTTGTTTTTTCACATGTTCAGTATATTTTTTTCATGTAAAAAGATAATTCTAAATCTTTGTAGTTAGAAAATATTATAGGTAGAAAAAAATTTGTGGTCCTCGTTTTGATGGTAAAATCCAAAAATATGTATATTGAAGATTTTTAAATATTAAAAAAAATTCCCAACGAAATAATAATAATAATAATGGTCATCAAAATATGAAATCTTATCTTAATTAAATCAACAAATATAAAAATACTAAATTTACTAACATTTTTACGTGTCAGCTCAATATGTTGAATTTATATTAATGTGTAAAAGGATTTATAAACATTTACATGTTGACTCAATTAAATAATAATAAAAGAGAAAAGTAATATAAATCCCAATATAAGGGAGATGTTGTAGTGTCCATAAAAAGTTAAAGGCAATAAAAATAATAAAATTCAATTTATTATATTGTAATTTTGTTTATATTAATAAAATTATAAATACTTTTTATATAAAATAAAATCATAATATGCATGTCACTTTAAAATATATTCACATATAAGTAGTCGCTACAAGTTAAGATCCATTTTACCTTGGAAATTAAAATAATGATTATGTAATTATATTTAAATTTAATTAATAAACACATAAAAACTTTAATACTTACAATATAACAATATTCTTAATCATGGATATTCACACCCACTTTACATAAATTTTATTAACTTGTAAATACGTTATGTTACAATACCAAGGGACACTACCATGAATTATTAATACTACATGCCAAAAAATCATCTCTCATTTCACAATCAAAATATTTTCTATTTTTTTTTCAATTTAATTTATTACATTTTAGGGTCAAGGCACACTATAGAAGAGATGTTGCAGTGTCATGTTATGTTTTGTTATCTAAACATTTTGACTCTGTCAAATTGCAAAAAAATAAAAAGTAAAACTAAAAAAAGAAGAAGCTTATTAATTATAATTATTAATTAAAATATTTTGACCTAGAGAAATTACATAAAAGTAAAAAATTAATTTAAAAAAGTAAAATAAAATAATAAAAAAAATTAATATTAATAATTAAACCGACCTAGATCCATATAAAATATGGATCTATCAAAATCCTAGAGGGATCAAATATCTAGAGGCCCGAACCTTTCCTCAATCTTTGACTTCAGAAAAGAGGTTTGCACCTTGAGAGATTTGATCCCTCTCGGGGTTTGATAGATTCAGATTTAATATGGATATAAGGTGGTGTTATTAGGCCGACTATAGGAACTTAGTCATGAACTCCTCATATTTCATCAATCCCATCTTCAGCTCATAGAACTCCTTGGTCTTACTGTCGTAGTACCTCTCTTACAAATACTTCTTCCTAAAGAGTCTCTTGAATTCATGCCAACTCAACTCCTCTGTCCTGATGTCTCTAACATGCTTAACATCTTCCCATCAGATGTCTTCTTTCCCTTTGAGGACGAAAATAGTTATCATGGCCTTCATGTTCTTTGTATATTCATGCAACTCAAATCATTTCTTCATCCCAAGTAACCATGCCTCTGCATACTTCGATTTCTTCAACTCTCCATCAAATGTAGGTGTCCAAGATTTCTTGAAATCATCCGGAAAATATCCCTTGTCACTCGTCCTATAAGGATGATAGTGATGATAACTGTGATACTTGTCTAAAGAAGAACTAGAGTATAACCCATAACCACTGCGTCTTTTATCAGGTGTATCCAAGAATTTTCCATCTATGGTCGTTTCATCTATGTTTTGCCTATGCCTACCATGGGGCATGCTACCATATGCTCCATTAGTTTCATCCTCTTGTCCATAATTAATATGTGGTTTTCCCTGTCTCTGCAAGTCTCAAAAACTCTAAAGTATAACTGCATTGACCTCTACTTATTTATCATGTGCCCTAGCAAGTCTTTCCTATGAATAAATTATTTTGTCATTATCCGCTTTGAAAATTATGATTTATACCTTTAAACATATCATAATTTCTATTATGTTCGGAGAATACTCCTCTCTTGGATGCTCATCTGATCTGTAAGGGGAGTCTCGTGAACTGTAATCCACCATTTTTCTAGTCATATTTGATCCTCTTCCTCCTACATACATACCATGTCAGATAAATCAAATATAACATAATCAACATACCTTAGTGAAGTTCAGGGGAGGCTTTCTCGTCTTCAAAATCAATCCATATTAAAAAAATACATGTATATACATAATCATTATAATATAATGACATCATCTCAATTATCATCCCAGTTACCATGCATGATACCACAAACTATAACGCCGACTAGATAAAATGCATGCATAGAAACATATAGACAAATGACATGCATGCATGAAAAACACATTCTTCCCATTCAGTCCAAGTATTGAAACATTCTCTAATTCCACCCTTTAACCACCCCTCCCACTTTTAAACACTTTAATTGGCCTAACATGGTAAACATGAGTTGAGGGCTACTATGAAATGACCTGACCTCCTAGGTCCCATTAAGAAATTTGGGTCGACTACTCATGACAAACTGACCTCTCATAACATCCTACAAGGACTACAAGGCACTCAAGGGATGGGAAACCATACCATGTGGCCAAACCCTGAGTTGCACCCCTCATTCTTTGCCCTGGGCCCTAAATCTCACCCACATCAAGGCCTCCATGTGGTTGGATGCCTCCAACGGCATGAAAAAGCTTGCATCCATGCAGGTGTAATCCAACATTTCTAGTTAGGAGCATGCGGTCCTAGATTCTGAGCCTAAATTCCAGGTCAACCTCTAGACCACTTCCCAAAACTTCTTGTAACTTCTCATATGCATAAATGGCATAAAAACAAGGCTAAAAATTCAAACTTGAGTCAGATAATTGACCTAACCAAGCCTAACCATGACAATAATTTCATCAAACACATCAATAACATGTAATCTACAGCTCATGAATGCATATCTGAACATAGGGGTGTGATACTTATCTAATAATCCTCAAGAAGGTATAAGTCCCTCTCACAATAGTTGCAATAACATTTTTTATCTCATGCATTCATTAACCATTCATGAACTAATAAAAACATATTAAGAGCCATAGCTAGAACCTGTTATGAAACCATGCTTATAACCATAATAAAACATCCATCAAGACACATAATAATATGTACAACTACTCATGAAATACAAGAGGGAAATATATCTTATTAAAATATTGAACTTCCGACCAAGTCAAGGGAATTCCACGTACCACCCAACCATAAATTGGGTTGAACCAAATCTTTCTTTCAACCAATCACGCCCTGCTATATTCCAAGCATGAATGTTGAACTCAAGGAAAAACCACCAGGGATTCCTGGATATTAGACCACCTACACCCTTAGGATTTACCAGAATCCCACCAAAATTGTTCAAGGGATTACTAGGCCCAAAAAAAGCTCGTATGCCTTAGAATTTCTTCACCAATACCTTGAGGAATTTTTCCATCTCCACCCTCAAGCTTTACCGCAATCCCACCAAAACCAGTCAAGGGATTCCTAGGCCCTTGGGATTTTTCCTAAGACAACCTCACCCAGTTCTGAAACCATTTGGAAATCCAAATCTCAACTGAATAAAAGAACCCCATCACACATATGGTTATCTGGAAACGGTAAGGCAAGGCTGAAACCACTGTCACACCTAGAAAAATGTAATATTCCCAATTAACCATGAGCTAGTTGGAATATTAAAATTTTCTTTTGCTTCTTAATTTTTTCAATAAGAGTGTATGGAGACCCATAAATCTCCTTACTAGGAATAAAATCACTGCTAATGTGAATGGAGATCATTTTAGTGGCTTGATAAAGCACCCTTATGTGTGAAAAGGGGCTGAAGCATGTAAACTGGGTCAACTTTGACCAATTCAACATCGCTATCATGGAGGAGTGGCATTCATTGTGGGACAACGCAATTTTGGAGGGAGACTCCATGCATGGAAGTAGTGGCTTTAATGAGTGGGGCCAAGGGTGAGGAAGCTCACCACTTATATAAGGAAGGGGATGGCAGCCATAGAGGATATGTTTTGATTATTATTTTGATATGGTCTGTTAAGACTTGTTTTCTCTCTTGAGCTATTTAGCTAATATTGCAGTGTTGTTTAGCACATGTTGTTCCCGAGTGGGAATCCCACCTTCATCCTCGGGGGAATTTGAGTGCCTACTTAGGAGAAGTGATTTCACTACATTTACACATTCCGGCATTAGGCCAAGCTCCATCTTTCATCTACAACATATTTTCTGCAGAGGGTTGTGCTGTGTTGCAGGTTGCAACAGTGGAGAATACATTTGGGTGATTTTTTATCTAGATTTCAGTGGACGAAGGTTTCCTTCCATTGGGAGGCTAGTAAGGAAGGCCCTTGAGCCTTATTGCAACATTTGGCACCGGGCCACACTATTATTTTCCCCTACAAATCAGTTTCAATCTTGGACTGCATTATTTTAGGGAGGAGTTGTAAGGGTGGTTTCAGTACACCATTTGGGGAGAAGGTTTTCCAGTGAAGGGATCAACCTTTCATCTGGAAATTCTATTGGAGGAGGCTATATTCTTTGCTACATCATATCAGCCACATCTTTCCAGCTGTATTGTTGCAGTGAATATTCATCCCTAGGGCTTTGATTCATTTCTTGTATATTGGTGTATTTCTGAAAACCCTCTTGGGTTCTTTGTTGGAGGTTGTATAGAGCCTTGATCCTCATTGTATATTATCTCTTGAGGCATATATCAACCATCAAATATTTTTTATGTTCATTTTCTGTAGCAGTGCTCTTATGACTGCACTATAGCAGTCTTCCGGCATTTTGGTATAGTATCAATACTTCATTCTTGAGGGATTTATCTATTGGAGGCTTGTTGGTTTATGTTGTATGGTTTGTGCCTCATTTTATTGCACTATTTTTTTTGTTTTTATGACTAATAGAATGGTTCCATATTGGTTTGTTATATTTATGCATTGATCTTCACTGCTATTTCCATGTTTATGCACTATATTCCTACTTTTCCCATTTGGGAATATTACAGTGGTATCAAAGCATAATATTGGATCAGCCTATGCATAGTAAGCCAATATGTCATCAGAAGAAGGAGATCCTCTCACAAATAGAGAGAGGAGGTATCTCAGAAGAAACCAGAAGTATGACTATACAGATGATAAAGAAGACAAGGGTAAAACCCCTTTATCAGGAGAAGAGGATGACAAGGAGTTCCCTAAGCTTATTCTTCGAACTATGCAAGACATTACAAGAGAAATAAAGGAGATGAGGATGGATATACACAAAGAATCCCCTAAAGGTTTTCTACATGGTGAAGGCTCCAACATTTCTCGTCACTGGAGTGATCAACCAGTGAAGCAGTAGGTTTCCCAACACTCTACAATGCCTACATTCTTAGCAGTGGGAAATGGAGGGTTTCAAGAACAAGAAACTCTTGAATACTATTTCATGGAGTATGAGTCTCAATCTCATAGATTCAAGGATCATTTGATTTTTCAAGAATTATTTCAGATCAAGGACAATAGGAGACCCCGACATCACAATAGAGGTGGAGGATTCATACAAAATCATGATCTACACCAAACTATGGACATATTTTTCTTACCCAGCTTTGACGGGTCATCAAAATTCACTGCCAAATCGTGGGTAGAGAAGATATACATCTACTTCCAGATGAACCAAGTACCGGAGATGGAGGCCATGAAAATAGCAGCGTTGCACCTTAAGGGTGAAGCACATGATTAGTGGTTTCATGGGCTTTCTACATTGGTTCATGCTAATGTGACTACATATTCAGAGTTCCCAAGGAGGTTGGTGGAGAGGTTTGATAGGAGAGACCCAGAGGCACCTTTCATGGGGCTAGCTAAGCTCAAACAATCAGGTAATCCAAAACTTATATTTCTGAATTTCTAAAACCTTATGTTATGGTTCTTGATTTATCTGCAGCAAGGAGGGTCTATATGTTTATTGATGGGTTAGCAGAACCTCTACATGGGTTGGCTAAATCTACCAAACCCACTACCCTTCAAGATTCCATTGAAAGGGCTAGATATCTACAAGATGCCTTTCCAAAAGCAAAGGCAACATTTTAGCAAAAACCCACTTTTTCATCAAAGGGAAAAGATGAGAAGGCTCCTTTTGCAAAAGAGAGCCAAAACAAAGTACCTCTTAGTGATGTTGTCCGAAGAGATTTGAGGAGAAGGAAACTTTGCTTCACATGCCAATAATCATGGGCACCCGGACATAGATGTGTAGCAGGAAAGTCACACTATATAGAGGTCTTTTCAGATGATGAGGAGGATGGAGAAAAAGAACCAGAAGGAGGTCACAACACTGGGATAGCAGGAGAGGATCCACCACCACCAGGAGGTGGGAATGGAGCATTTGCTCCAATTTGAGGGGCCCTTGCATCATTGAGAGGAGTACCCAAGTACTTGAACTTGAGGGTTCGAGGTTCCATTTTGGATCAAAGGGTTTCAGTTTTGATTGATAGTGGGGTTACCCACATATTGATGCCCAACTAGTGCAAAGGAGGGAAATACCCACTGATAATTTTGAGGGATTTCATGATTTGGTCCCAGGAGCTAGAACTATGCAGTGCATGCATTATGTTCCATCTTTATCTGTCACCATGGGGACATATACATTGACTGATCAGTTCTTTTTGGTTGACATAACTGACACCAATGTGATATTGGGTATGCAGTGGTTGATTACTTTGGGGAAGGTCACCACAGATTGGGAGACTTTGTAGATGGAATGGGTGGATAGAAAAAGTGGAAAAAATCATATAATTAGGGGCATGCACACATATCCTTCACAAAAAACTTCCACACAGAAAACAGAGATGGATTTGTGTAGTGGAAGCAAGGACCTAACAGTCCCCTCTATTATGCACATGACTTTGGCCCATGAGACATCACTGTTTTGTGGCAAATCACCTGGGAGACCACTTGATCAGGAGTTTGTGAGAAACGTATCATATCATGTTGCACCACTCATAGATCTAGTAGGAGTGGGAGCATTGGGAGGTTATGGTACAACGCTGAGAGTCTTGGGTAGACTCAAGGAGGAGGGAGAAGTTGTACCAACATCATCATTACCCACTGTCACCTCATATCTTGTGCTGATAAAGGAGTAGCAGAGGGAGGATAACAGCCTTCTGATATGTGACTTTGGCATAGGAGATGTCAAAGAAGGGAGCAGCCACATGACAGATTCTTTATATGATAGATCATCAACGCTGTCACTTTAGAGGATAGATCCTTATTGGAAATCCTAGTTGTTGGTGGATTATTCCAAGAATATTTTTACATGCATGAAACTTGATGACCAGCTATCAGAGGAGGGGTATTCAGTCAGAGATGAGGTCATCTAATATCATGGTAGGATCTTCTTATCTAGAGCATCCAAGCTCAAGGAGAAGTTACTACCAGCAGCACATGAGGATTTTCTCTTCAGCCACACTTATTCCATGAGATCATACCATACTATCATGGAGGGGTATACTTGGGGAGGCTTTGAAGAGGAGATAAATCAACATTTGAGGAGATGCATGGATCATGTGGAGATGGAGGAGATACATAACTCTTTGATGGAGTTATCACAACCACCTCTTTCCTCTATGGGAATGAGAGGGAATCTATCTATGGACCACTCCATTTGGGTGAACAAAGAATATGGTAAGGATCATGTTTGTATGCATAATGATTTATACAATGAATATGTGCATTCCTTAACCATACATGTGCAAGTCATTGCTCCAAGTGGGAGCATTCTTCCTTATAAAATTCATGGTCAACTTTGGGCCATAAACAATGTTGAGCATGGCCACTCCTTAGGAGGATATAGGGAGATGACATATCATTCCGAGTGTGCACCAAAGGCACTGAACATTACTCTCCTTCTCAAAAAATTTGAGAAGACTATGGAAAAAAGTAAGTGGTGGGGAAACCACTTATCATATCATTATCTGAGGCAGTCAGGATATATACTGCATTGGTTCCACATGTGGGAATATGGTCCACCTCCATTACTGCATATGGCAGCTTATGTGTCCTTGGTTTTGATCCCATACATTGATGATGTTCTTATTCTTATTATGGGAATGAATGGAGGAAGGATGGGAGGATTGAGCATGCCCTTTGGGAGAGAGATTCTCCATGTTTCTTATACTTCATGCCGAGGGAGAAAATTGGGAAAACCATGATTGCTTCATTGGGTCTTTTGCTTCCTTGTGGGATTAGTCATTTGCATCTCATGAGAACTTGGGAGGAGAATTTCATGGAGGGAATTGATTGGGAGAAACTTGGTATATGAGGAGAGCTTATCACATGGAGGTGCTACCAAGGAAGGAGGAGAAGAGTTGCAGTAGTCACCTTTACAGTTTCTTGAGGACAAGCAACATTTGGGAGGGAAGGACTGTAATATTCCCAATTAGCCACGAGCTAGTTGGAATATTAAATTTTGTTTTTGCTTCTTAATTACTGAATAAGAGGGTATGGAGACCCACACATCTCCTTAGTAGGAATAAAATCACTGATAATGTGAATTGAGACAACGATGTCATGGAGGAGTGGCATTCATTGTGGGACAGTGCAGTTTTGGAGGGAGAATCCATGCATGGAAGTAGTGGCTTTAATGAGTGGGGCCAAGGGTGAGGAATCTCACCACTTATATAAGGAAGGGATTGGCGGCCATAGAGGATATGTTTTGATTATTATTTTTATATGGTCTATTAAGACTTGTTTTCTCTCTTCAGCTGTTTAGTTAAGATTGCAGTGCTATTTAGCGTAGGGTGTTCCAGAGAAGGAATACCACCTTTATCCTCGGGGGAATTTGAGTGCCTACTCAGGAGAAGTGATTGCACTACATTTCCACATTCTAGAATTAGGCCAACCTCCATCTTTCATCTACAGAACAATTTTTGCAGAGCGTTGTGTTGTGTTGCAGGTTGCAGCAGTGGAGAATACATTTGGGTGATTTCTGATCTAGATTTCAGTGGAGGAAGGTTTACTTCCATTGGGAGGCTAGTAAGGAAGCCCCTTGAGCCTTATTGCAACATTTGGCACCAGGACACACTATTATTTTCCCCTACATCGCATTTCAGTCTTGGACTGTGTTATTTTAGGGAGGAGTTGCACGGGTGGTTTCAGTACACCATTTGGGGAGAAGGTTTTCCAGTGAAGGGATCAGCCTTTCATCTGGAAAGTCTATTGGAGGAGGCTATATTCTTGCTACATCATATCAGCCACATATTTCCAGCTGTATTGTTGCAGTGAATCTTTAGCCCTAGGGCTTTGATTCATTTCTTGTGTATTGGTGTATTTCTGAAAACCCTCTTGGGTTCTTTGTTGGAGTTTGTATAGAGCCTTGATCCTCATTGTATATTATCTCTTGAGGCATATATCAGCCATCACATCTTTTGTATGTTAATTTGCTTTAGCAATGCTCTTATGACTGCGCTGTAGTAGTCTTTCGTCATTTTGGTATATTATCAATACCTCATTCTTGAGGGATTTATCTATTGGATGCTTGTTGGTTTATGCTGTATGGTTTGTAACTCATTGTATTACATTGTTTTGCTGCTATTATGACTAATAGAATTGTTCCATATTGGTCTCTTATATTTATGCATTGATCTTCACTGCTATTTCCATGTTTATGCACTATATTCCTGCTTTTCCCATTTGGGAATATTACAAAAAACCCATGCCCATGACAACAAGAGAAACAAATACAAACATGCATGTACCATGCATTCACAAAGCAACTAGGAAATGACACATGCAACCTATTACCTACAAGTATTTCTACTAAAATTGCTTTATTCAATTTTTCCTTATGTGTTCCTTGTTTTCCTTTGCTTCTTTGTCCTTTCTTTTCCTTACTTTCTCCAATGCTAGAGTGCTCCAAGAATATTCTAAGTGTGTAAGAGTATGAGAGAATGAGAGAATAAACAAAGAGCTCCAAAATTGAATTTACAAAAGGTAACCATTGATCCTCATAAGCCTTTTTATTATTGATGCCTCTATTTTCTTCAATTTCCTCTATTTTTCCTTCAATTTTCCTCTCATGAAATTTTGTGACCTTTCAACTACCTTTTCTCCTAATTTACTTTATTTTCATAAACAAATTCCAATTAATGCCACTTTTCCTTTCAAATTCCTTTGCCAGTTTCCTTAGCCATAATAAACCAAATGAACACCCACTAGGATGTTTTTCCCAACATTCAGTTTGGAATAAGTGTCCCATGACCTTGGTCTTATTTTTCCTTTATTGAATTTATTACATGAAATTTTACTTGTGGTTGTTGCATAATCCTCCCCCTTAGAGGAACACCGTCGGTGTTCTATGCACCTACAACCATCAAAACCGTTGAAAACCAAAACATACTGCCCATGGAGGTTTATAACTTAGCTCGATGCAGTATTTACAATGAAAGACCTACTGACAAGCAAAACCA
Organism: Pinus albicaulis; assembly: GCA_034641835.2. Classification (NCBI taxonomy): domain Eukaryota; kingdom Viridiplantae; phylum Streptophyta; class Pinopsida; order Pinales; family Pinaceae; genus Pinus; species Pinus albicaulis. The sequence goes on from CM076570.1 coordinate 178,785,512, forward strand.
ACGTGAAAACCATGACAACCATATCACTTATTGGAGCTTTATAACAAAACTCATTGTGGTATTTACAATGAAAACCATACATAAATATGTACATATATGAAAACTCATTTGCGTCAACTAGAAAAAAATAAATGATACATATCCCACATCTGGTCAACCATCTCCCATGTAGCTTCATCTGGCCCAAATTTCTTCCACTACACTTTAACTTGATCGATTGATCGATTATGTAGCATGAGTTTTTTTTGCTGCAATATGCACTAAGGTTCTGGCTGAAATTATCCTTCTAGATCCACCTGTAATACAAATGAGTCAATCACATGATAAACATCTTACACATACCTTTTAATCAATGAAACATGGAAAACATCATGGACTTTCACTGTTAGTGGTAGTGCAAGTCTATAGGTCGCTGGTCCAATCCTCTCAAATATCTCGAAAGGCCCACAATACTGAGGTGCCAACTTAAAACATGAACTAATCCTCAATGAGCTCTTATTGGGTTTGATGTGCAAGTACACATGCTCCCCAACCTGAAACTCCTTAAACAAATTGTGTTGGTATGCATAAATATTCTGTATATCTAATGCTACCTTGAGATTCTTCTTGATAACCTGCATTTCTTGTTCCATGTCTTCCAACATTTCCGGTTCAATCAATACCTTGTTGATTGGATCACTTGAGTTGATGGGAGTATTACAACTCTGCCCATAAAGTTTCTCAAACAAACACATACTCAAGGAATCCTAATACCAATTTTTGTAAGCAAAATCTACTAATGGAAGATACTCCTCCCACTTCCTTTATTGGTGCATAACATACATCCTCAAAATTTTCTTCCAAAATCTTGTTGACCCTCTCTATCTATCCATTTTTCTGTGGATGATAAGTTATATTAGAGAAAAAATCTATACCCATACCTGTAAATAACTCCTTCCAAAACATGGAAGTAGACTTGTCATTTCTTTCTAACACAATATTCCTAGGAATACCATGCAATCCCACTATCTCCTTGATGTATACCTGAGCTACCTCACTAGCTAAATTAGTAGACTTCAATGGAATGAAGTGAGCTACCTTGGTCAACCTGTCAACCACAACCATGATAGAATCATGTTCTCTAGATATCCTCAGCAAACCTGTAATGAAATCCATATAAATGAACTCCCATTTCCACTCTGGAATCAGAATCAACTACGATAAACCACCTGGATGCTTACACTCTACTTTTACCTGTTGAAAATACAAACACCTTGCAACAGAATGAACAACCTCTTTATTCAGATTCAGAAAATAGTAGAATTTATTAACTGTTGTTAGTGTTATACAGATTAATCCTTCTTGCAGACAAGAATGATCTCCCTAGTATCCTAAGGATATCTATAAAAAAACATCCAAATGCAAACCATTTTCTCTAGATCATTTGTGATTCAAAATTATTAAATAACAAAGTATGAGGACATGCCCCTACCTGAAGTCCAATGCTTGCTGAAATATTCTATCCAGTCGCTCCAAAAGAGGTCACTTCAACATGTGAAACCTACGATCAAAGACATATAAAAAGATTAAAAGTACCTGCAAGATATAATAATTGAGAAAACACTAATCTATCTCAGTGATCAAGGAATCCAAGAATTAAATTAATCAATAGATACATGAACAACTTAATGAGAAAACAGAATCCATTCTTATTAACTTATATGATAAGAAGTAACCTTACAACCTTGTCGCCTTGATGTCATATAGGTTCTTCCGGGGTCCTGAACAGTCGTTTTCCTTTGGTTTGACAACCCTTCTCCTCTCTAAACTAGCATGAAACTATGGATATGATTATGTGATCATTCTCATACCAATGATGCCAAGTATAGAGAGTATAATTTCTTCAGCAATTCTCTAATCCACCAAAGTCTATTAATCTACAGTCTACCCTTGAGACTGAAACATGAGCTCAATTTATAGGAGAATGGAGGAGGTTTTAGTTCCATAAAGAGGGGGATAAAGTCCTCTCATAAAGGGATTTTAGCTCCAAATACCAAGGGATAATCTCCATTAATGAAGGGATAGAGGTTCATGAATGAAGGGGCGAAGCTCGACCTGATAATGCTTCTAGAAGCCTCTAGCTGGGAAAATACTCGACCAGCTAGGATTCTAGAACTTACTTTTTCTTTTATTTTACCTTTTATGGGGGTCCACAGTTTTAGTAAGAAGAATGTGCGTGATGTGCCACAGGTTATAGAGCAAGAAACCACAGTACTACAGGTAAGAACTAGGAAAAGTGTGGAGTTAGAATTCCAAGACTTGATTTAGGAACTTTATGGGTTTGGACTTCTAAGGGAGCATAATATAGGTAATGATGAACCCATATAGACAGCTAAATTTCATGGTGACAAATTTTAGTGTAATAGTTAGTCTTATGATATCCTAGATGACCTGAATTTCTCTTAACATGAAATTACCTCAAGATAAGGTTCTTCAACTTGTTGTTGTCCGACATATAGATTATGTCCCTAAATCTAACCAAACCATTTTTCCTGAGATGATAATCCACATCCTGTTCACCTATTCCCTGTTGTTGTAACCTATGGTTAAGTTGTTGGTACCTGTCATCCTGCCTGTAAAATATGATTCGATAAATTTGTCCCATAAAAAATCATAGTTGCAATATGATTTACCTACACTCTTTTGCTAAGATCATCTACAACCATGTTCTCTTTACCCTTGTTGTACCTGACCCTAAATTCAAACTCATTGAGCATGGAAAACTATCTATCTTGCTTGGAATTCAGATTAGGTTGGTCAAACAAGTATCTTAGTTCACTATGATCACTCATCAACAGAACCCTCATGCCAAGAATAATGGCGCCTCTACATCTTAATTGCATGAATGATCATTGCCAACTCAAGATCATGCGTCACATAGTTTTTCTCATGCTCATTCAGTTTCCTTGATTTGTAGCATACCCTTGGCCCCTCCTGCATCAGGAATCCACCCATTCCTCTCTTGCAAACATTTTTACATAGCACAAAATATTTATCTGGATCTGCAATCTTCAGAACTCAATAATTTTTAAGCAACTACTTCAATTGCTCAAAACTAGTTGCACATTCGTTTGTCCATTGAAATTTCTTTCCTTTACTTTGCAAAGATGTAATAGGATAGGAAATCTATGAGAAGTTATTGATGAACCTCTTACAATAACCTACTAAACCCTTGAATGATATGACCTCATCCACATTCCTGGGAGCTTCCCATTCCATGATAGCTATGGTATTTTCTAGATCCACTGTTATGCCTTCCTTGGAAACAACATGTCCCAAGTAATGTACCTTTGTCTGAAAGAAAATTATTTTACTAAGCTTGGAATAAAACTGATGCTCTCTTAGCAAACTCAATACTATTTCTAATTGTTAGACATGCTCTTCCTCGTTCTTAGAATATATCAATATATCATCAATCAATACAATCACAAACTTATCCAGATAAGGACACAACACACTATTCATAAAACACATGAAAGTAGTTGGAGCATTAGTCAAACCAAAAGGAACCACAACAAACTCATAATGCCATACCTGGTCCGAAAAGAATTCATGTATATGTCCTCTTCTCTGATGCGTACCTGATGATATCATGATCTAAAATCAATCTTTGAGAACATTATTGCTCCCTTCAACTGATCAAACAGGTCATCAATCCTTGACAAGGTATACATGTTCTTAATCGTCACCTTGTTCAATTACCTGTAATCAATACATAACTTGTGATTACCATCCTTCTTGTTCACAAAAAAATATTGGAGCACCCCAAGGTGATACATTTGGCCTAATGTGTCCCTTGTCAAGCATTTATTTCAACTAAAACTGCAATTCCACTAGCTCTGGAGTGTTAATCCTGTAAAGTGCCTTTGATGTTGATGTTGCCCCCAGTACCAAATCAATATAAAACTCCACTTCCCTGTGAGGTGGAAAATCTGAAATTAATGCTAGAAATACGTCCTAAAACTGTTGTAAAACCAGATACCTCTTCAAGACTTCTGCATCCTTAACATCCTTACCTTTATCCCTAGAAACATGCACTACAAAAAATACACATCCTTTCCTACAATTGTGACTTTCCTACATTGTTGTAACAATTCTCACCGATGAAGCCTTCTTCTTACCCTACAAGATTTTATTTTCTCCATCATCATCCAAGCACTCAATAGCCTTCTCATATTAATCCAACTTAGTCCTATGAAGGTACAATCAATCCATACCAAAAAGAATATTATATGATCCCAATGGAAGCACATTCAGATGTTTTGATGTAGGAATACCATTCAACTCAAATGAAAAAGATCTTACCCAATGGTGAACTCTTTTCTTAGTACCTGTAGCAAATTGCACCAACTAAGACTCTGCATGCACTTCTTTTCTCAAACCACACTTATCCACCAGGTTAGGGTTAACATAACTATAATTAGATCAAAAGTGAATCAAAATAAAAACAACTTGATCATAGAGCTTACCTTACATCTCAATGATAGATACCTGGTGATCAACCTACCTATTATCCAATGCTTCATAAATCCATGGAATACTCTATCTAACATCCCCAACTATATGCGCCTATTTAGCACTCTAGATCTAAGTTCTACCACCCTGATACGAAAAAAAAAAAAAAAAAAACATTCTTGAGATTATCCTTGCCACATATCCAACACTGCAACTATCTGCTACCATCACCTATATTCTGCTACTCGCTAGGTTGCGACCAATGTCCCTTCTTTATTAGATTAAAATTTTTATATGGAGACACATTATCTTTCTCACCTTCATCCTAAGGTCTTTCTCATTTAGGTGGCCATTTACCTTTAGTCTTGTCATTTCATTTCCAACATTGCTTAGATTCAGTCTTACACTTTGATTTCTCATAATAGTGTTTCAACTTCCCAATGACTTATTCCAGCGACCAAGGCTCATCATACACAATCCAATTCTTAAATGATAATGGTAATCCACTGAAAGATCTCTAATTTTTTTTCTTATCATCCTTAAGATACGACACATTCCTCAATAACTCCAGGAACTTAGTCATGCACTCCTCATCTGTCATCGATCCCATATTCATCTCATAGAATTTCTTGATCTAACTATCGTAGTACCTCTCTGACAAATACTTCTTCTTGAAGAGTCTCTTGAATTCATTCCAACTCAACTCCTCCATCTTGATGTCTCTGACACACTTAACATATTCCCACCAGATTTTTTCTTTCCCTTTGAGTCTAGAAATAGCTAACATGGCCTTCATGTTCTTTGTATAATCATACAACTTAAATAATTTATGTTTCTTAAACTATCCATCAAATGTAGGTGGCTTGGATTTCTTGAACTCATCTAAAAGATATCCCCTGTCACACCTCCTATAAGGATGATAATGATGATGACCATGATACATATCTGAACCAGAACTATAGTAGAACCCATAACCATTGCCTCCCCTATCAAGTCTATTCAAGAATCTTCCATCTATGACTATGTCATCTATGTCTGACCTGTGTCTATCATGAGGCCTGGTACCATATGACCCATTAGTTTCGTCCTCCTATCCATAAATAATTTGTTGCTGTCCCTGTCTTTTCAAGTTTGACAAAATCTCGAGGATAATTGCATTGATCTCTTCTTGTTTCTCATGTGCCCTAGAAAATCTTTCCTATGACTGAATGATTCTGGCATTATCTTCTTTGCAACTTCTGATTTTTTCCTTTAAAATTCTCAAAATGTTTGCTATGTCTGTAGAGTAGTACTCTCTTGGTTTCTCATCTAAACTGTAACGAGAGTCTCGTGAACTGTAATACACCATTTGTCTAGTTATATTTGATCATGTTCTTCCTACAAGCATACCATGTCAGATAAATAAAATATAACATAATCAACATACCTTAGTGAAGTTCAAGGGAGGCTATCTCATCTACAAAATCAATCCATATTAGCTTGATACATGTATATACATAATCATAACAACATATGAAATCATCTCATTCATCATCCCATTTACCATGCATGATGCCACAAACTATAAAAACGACTAGATACAATGCATGCATAGAAACATATAGAAAACTAACATGCATGCATGACAAAAAAATTATGCCCATTCAGTGCAAGTATTGAACCATGCTCTTATACCACATTTAAACCACCCCTCCCACATTTACCCACTTTAACTGGCCTGTCGGGGTAAACGTGAGTTGAGGGCTACTATCAAATGACCCGACCTCCTAGGTCTCATTAAGTAAGTGGGGTCGACTACTGACGACAAACTGACCTTTCACAACATCCTACATGGATTACAAGACACTTAGAGGTTGGGATACCATCCTAGGTGGCCAAAACCTGAGCTGGACCCCTCCTTATCTACCTTTGTCCCTTAAACGTACCCACATCAAGGCCTCCATTTGGTTGGAATCCTCCAACCGCATGCACAAGCTTGCATCCATGTGGTTGCAACCTAAAATTTCCATTCAAGAGCATGAGGTCCCAGATATTGAGCCTAAATTCCAAGTCAATCTTCATACCACTTCTTATAACTTCCTATAACTTATAATATGCATAAATGACATAAAAAAAGGCTAAACATCAAAAATTGACTCAGATACTTGACCTAACCAGGCCTAACCATGATAGTAATTTCTTCAAACACATCAAGAACATGTAATCTATAGGTCATGAATGCATATCTGAACATAGGGGTATGATACTTATTAATAATCATCAAGAAGGTATAATTCCCTCTCACAATAGCTGCAATAACATTTTTTAGCTCATGCATTCATTAACCATTCATCAACTAATCAAAACAGATCAAGGGCCATATCTAGAACTTGTTATAAAACCATGCTTATAACTAACATATAACTAACATATAACTAAAATAATAACCATAATAAAACAACCATCAAACTACATAATAACAAGTACAATTACTCATGAAATACAAGAGGGAAATATATCTTATTAACATATTCAAAAGAAAACCAAGTCAAGGACTTCCATGTACCATCAAACCATAGATGGGGTTGAACCAAATATTTCTTTCATCTAATCACCCCCATGCCATATTCCAAGAATGAATGTGGGACTCAAGACAAAACAATCAGGGATTCCCAGAGATTAAACCACCTCCACCCTTAGGCTTTACTGCAATCCTTCCAAAACTAGTAAAGGGATCACTAGGACCAAAACAAGCACATGAACAACCAGGGCTTTCAGAATATTAAATGACCTCCACCCTCAGGCTTTACCGAAATCCCGCCAAAACTGGTCAAGGGATCACTATGCCAAAAACAAGCTTGGATACCTTAGAATTTCTTCACCAATACCTTGAGGAATTTGTTCATATCCACCCTTATGCTTTACCGCAATCCCTCCAAATCTGGTCAAGAGATTCCTAGGCCCTTGGGAATTTTCCTGAGACCACCTCACCCGGTTCTAAAACCATATGAAAATCTAAAGCTCAACTGAATGAAAAAACCTCATCACACCATGACTATCTAGAAATAGCAAGACAAGGTTGAAACCATTGTCACACCTGGTAAAACCCATGCCCATGACAGTAAGAGAACCAAATACACACATTCATGTACCATGCATTAAAAAACCAGCCAGGAAATCACACATGCAACCTATAACTTGCAATTATTCCTACTGAAGCTGCTCGATCTAAATTTTCCTTGCTTGTTCCTTGTTTTCCTTTGCTTCCTTGTCATTACTTGTTGGAAATACTGGGGGGGGGGGTGAATTAGTATTCCTTTCAATTAGAGAATTAGTTAATCTTCAATTATTATCAGTGTTTGTACAATGATAGCAGTAAACAAGAGGAACACAAATGCACACAGTTTTTAAGGTGGAAACCCACTCCGGGACAAAAACCACCTAATGCTTTTCTAATAATTCTTTAATATTCAACTCCAATTGAAAATAAGGCTCCAACTTCCTATAATCTAGAAAAGCATTCTTCTCCAGCTCCCACCGGATGGACGCTCCAACGCTCGAGATTCTTCATTAGTCAACTGAATGGATGCCCCAACACCCAATGAGCTACAACTCACCCTAGCACCACCCTACCACCGTATAGAAGAATAAAAGAAGAATGGACTCCCGTACCAGGGAAAATGATCCAATTTAAAATGATATAGAATGATGTAGAAGAAGAAGATATACTAGAACATAACCCCAACTATGACACAACCACCTAATGATGATCCTAGACCTCCCAACACTGCCTCTTCAACCCTTGGCAGATAGATACTAGTACAATTTGTACAATAATGTATTTACAATGACTAGGTACAATGATGCCTTTACAATGATTGTATGCAGTGCCGCCCACTTGAAGACTTCATATGATGAACTTCTTGCTGTTGTTATGCACCTTGGTTTCTGCTCTTGTCATGCTACCCTCTGCTACACCTTGCTTTTCTTTTCTTCCGTAGAAATTCTGGTCCTTTGCAACCCTTGACAACACATGATCTAGCTTTTTCTTGCCTTCTAGGAGCTCGATATTGAATCTGGTGTATCTCTATCATTTCAAATCCTCAATATCTGATTTTCGGTCCTCAGAGGAACTTTCCGAGTCATCTTTCCACGCAGAAGTCCGACCCAATCGGATTCTCAAGAGAGATTTATACCCAATCTCTCAGTTAATTCCCTAATTATGGATCACTTTCAAAGAAAAGCGAATCAGGCCTAAGGTTGCATACGTGTCACTGTTTCTTCATTTGGCCCTCCTTCTAGTGCCAAGAATGTTGTAGGAAGAGGTGTCATGATCGCAGGGGGAGTACTTGTGTTTCCATCAATTCCAAAGGGGGAGATTGTTGATCAGCAGTTGTCATTGATGTCAACCCAAGCAGCACCAGGGGCTAACCCAATATTGCATGGGAATTTTGACCTACAAATTAATATATTCTGGGTCAATAATTATATTGATGGTTTCTACTTATCGAGATGTTTCCGTTGATATATGGCACGCCATGTAATTCTTCACGGTTTGAGAGATATTCATGTTTGAAGTTTGTACCCCCAGTTAGTGGGCTAAAACCCCATGGGGTTGGGGCATGGGTCATTGAAAAGTCATAATTAATATTTTTTATGCTCCTAAAATACCTCCCATGTTCACTTGTTGAAGCCCCTCTCAAATTAAGCATTCATATAAATTGTGATCTTCATTTCCTTCTTATGTATGGGATTCGGCCATCTGAAACCGGTCATCCTTGCATTTATATTAGAATGTTGTAGGAAGAGGTTTCATGATCGCAGGGGGAGTAATTATGTTGCCATCAATGCCAAAGGGGGAGATTATTGATCAGCGGTTTTCATTGATGTCAACCCAAGCAGCACCATAGGTCTGACCCAATTTGGATTCTTGAAGAGAGAGTTATACCCAATCTCTCACAATGCCCTAATTATGGATTGTTTCAGCAGAGCGAACTTGTACGGCGTGCCACGTGTCAATGTTTCTTCATTTGTTTCTGAAATTGATAGAGTGAAAATTGCAGACTGTGCAATATCCGTCACTTTTTACGGCATTCCAATCCAATACTGAGAGAGAGAGTTATGACGAATTTACCAAGGTCACTTCTTTGAGATGAATTTCAGGAGTCTGCAAAAACCCTGACTTACACAGATCATATCTCCAAAAATTTTGTGCATCTTGATCTAAAATTTTTTCTTCAGCTTCCTTAGGATTTCAGTTTCACCTCATAAAAATTTCAGCTTCCGAACCTTCGTAGAAAAAAATTTAGAGCGAAAATTCCAAGATGACCTGTTTCAGATGGCCGAATCCCACGCATAAGGAGGAAATGAAGATCAAAATTTATATGAATGCTTAAGTTGAGAGGGGATTCAACAAGTGAACGTGGGAGGGATTTTAGGAGCACAAAAAATATTAATTATGACTTTTCAATGACCAATGCCCCAACCCCATGGGGTTTTAGCCCACTAACTGGGGGTACAAACTTCAAACATGAATATCTCTCAAACCGTGAAGAATTACATGGCGTGCCATATATCAACGGAAAAATCTCGACAAGTAGAAACCATCAAAATCATTATTGACCCAGAATATATTAATTTGGTAGGTAAAAATTCCCATGCAATATTGGGTTAGCCCCTGGTGTTACTTAGGTTGACATCAATGACAACCAATGATCAACAATCTCCCCCTTTGGCATTGATGGCAACACAAGTACTCCCCATGCGATCATGACACCTCTTCGTACAACATTATCTCCCCATTTGACATCAATGGCAAAGGGTAACTCCCCTTGAAACACAACCATCCTGCGGACCTGTACACACTTCCACTGGACCCGCTGACACACAATTGTCCTGCAGACCTGTACACACTTCCACTCCCGCTTTATATTCTTGAAAAAGGAAAATCTAATGAGAACTTGGGAGAATCCCAAGCTTTTGACGAAGATATTCAAATGCTTCACGAGGTAAAGGTTTAGTGAATATATCAACAATTTTTTCTTTTGTACAAACATACTCAAGTTTGATATTCTTTTCAGCGACTTGTTCTCTAACAAAATGATATTTGATTGGAATGTGTTTTGTTTTTTAATGCATGACAGGATTCTTGGAGATGCTGATGGCACTAGTGTTGTCACAGAATATGGGAATAGGCTCACTGAATTGTACTTGAAGATCTTGCAAAGTTTGTTTCATCCAAAGGACTTGAGTACAACATGATGCTGCTGCAATGTATTATGCTTCTGTTGTAGATAACGATATTGAATTTTTCTTTTTGCTCAACCATGATACGAGACAACCACCTAGATAGAATGCTGATCCACTAGTACTCTTACGATCATCAATGCTTCCTGCCCAATCTGCATCTGTAAAGGCTAGAATATGGCTTGTGGTATCCCAAGGGTAACAATCAACATTACTTTTCCCTCCTTTCTCCAATGCTAGAGTGCTCCAAGAATGCTCTAAGTGTGTAAGAGTATAAGAGAATGAGGTAATAGAGAGAGAGCTCCAAAAATGAATTGAAAAAAGGTACCCAATGATCCTAAGAAGTCTTTTTACTATTGAGGCCTCCATTTTCTTCAATTTCCTCTATTTTTCCTTCAGTTTTACTCTCATGAAATTTTGTGACCTTTCACCTCCTTTTTCTCCTAATTTCCTTTATTTTTGTAAATAAATGCCAATTAATGCCACTTTTCCTTTCAAATGCATTTTCCAATTTCCTTAGCCATAATAATCCAAATGAACACACACTAGGATGTTTTTCCTAACATTCGGCTTGGAGTACGTGTCCCATGAACTTGTTCTTATTTTGCATTTATTAACTTTATTTCATAAACTTTTAGCCCGAGGTTGTTACAATTTATAGGAAGGAAAGTGGTGGGGATAGTTATAATAGTCCTTCCATTGAACCCAACGACACAAACCCATTTCATTGCAAGGATTGGAGTTGTTTCTGAGGTGTGGAGATCAACAATTTTGTTCCCTTTAGTATGGAATTGTGTGCCCCATAAGCTGACATCGGTATTGCAGCCTAACATGTTGCGCAAGGCGATAGTACAACATTATGAGAGGTTACATAAAATTGAATGATGTATTGGAAGGAACCATAACGTACGAGGACATGGAAAGAAACATGACATACAAGCTCAATGATAAGACTTATGATCTTTGTTAGGCCTAGGGGCTAGCATTTGCTAGAAGACCATGTTGATATTGATTACCAACTTGAAACAGGATGCCTGGTGGATTTTGGTATATATCTCTATCATAATCATGCAGCGTTTTGATTGAAAAATGGGGGATTTGGCCCCCTCCTTTTCTCTCCCCAAAATGGAGCAGTCCGATTTTGCATTAACAACACTATCTAAGACCTTTCTCAAATTTTTATGTTCTGCATAGTTTCTGTAACATTGTTTTATTCCATTTCCTTTGCATTTTGTATTTGATTTAGATCATTGTGGCACTAATCCTTTAAACTTACTATGAAATCTCACTGGGATTTCGTTTTCCTTTAGATTTTGTATATGATTTAAAGCATCATGGCACTCCTCCTCTAAATATAACATGAGATCCGATTGGAATGCAGGGAAGCTGCACTGCAGAATAATATTTTTGAGTGTGTACAATATGCAAGACGAAATTCTTGTAATGTAAAATATTTGAGCCTGATGAATGGTGAATCGAAGAAGAGAATAAAACAAAAAGAACTCAACAAAATGAAATGACTCGGTACCAAAAATTGAGCACAAAGAAATAAAACTTATAGACACGAGCAAGCAAAATAACAATAACTTACACAACAACATTTTTCTTGTACAATCTTAATCGAACAATGCATCACCTTTAAATATTGATTACAAAGGTCATGATAAATATATCTTAAACCAAATGAGAGTCAATAATATGTATCAATCGCTGCTATAATTTATCAGCCATAAATTCAATGACGAGGACCATGAGAAAATGTTTTCTAACTCTTATATGAAAAAAAAATTCCTCCCTCTGCTTTAGCTAAATATTAAGCCTATAATGCACTAATTACGATCATTCACCCTATAGAACTTAGTACAACCCTGGAATATTACACAAAATAATGTAATGATCTATTGTCTTCCACATTCCTCACTTGAAAAATTGTCATCCACATTCCCCACATTCCTCACTTGAACTATTGCCTTCCACATTCCCTACTCCCCACTACTTATATTGGCGTTGCTTTGCACCTCTCGGTGCAATTGCTAGTTTAATAGTTTCATACATTTAATTTACACTTATAATATTGAAATCGATTCGTGAAACGTGATTATATTTTGTAGAGATGCATGCCAATATTTCTTTTATATTAAAGTAAATTATAATTTAATTATTAAAAAATATATGCATACATTATCAATTTTTAAAAAAGAGTGGTCTACAGAGGTGACTTTTCTGCGTGAAAAAAAATGAAAAATTTGACACGATTTTGATGAAATCTAGTGGAAATTTTTGGAAATCCAAGATATAGATGTCAAGCTTCAGGATTTTGGGTGCCCCAGGGGTTCTTGTTGGTGTTGATTTCATTTCCACCATCAAAAAATGATCCAACACTCCCATGGACAGATTTCTTGAAAAAAAATCATCATATTCTAACGAGAAATGTGTAATCCAAGCAAAATGATCACCTCTTTAAACAACATCTTTTAAAATTATATATATAATCCTTCTTATATATATATATATATATATATATATATATATAAATTACTTAATAATATTTAATAAAAATTAAAATCATAAACCATACCTAATATTTTAATAGTTCCATACATGTAATTTACATTTATAATTTTTGAAATTGATTCCTTAAATATGAATTGGTGCAGTGGGACCCATGAGGGCTAGAGGGATTTCCTGGAGGGTGAATGTTGTGGGTTGTACTCTGGGCTTCATTTTAGTTTTGTTCATACTTGCACCCAGTTTGATGGTGGTATTCAAGGGGTTGGAATTTCAAAACAGACTCATCTGTTAAGTTTGACGGTTTTCACACCTCTCAACTCGTTTTCATAGTTTCGAAGAAAGATATCCGCTTTTGTAAAAAAAATTAATTTTATTTAACAAGAAAATCACCTTGTGACGGGAAATTTACCATCAAATTCCATCCTTTGACTGGTATTGTGTATCCTCCCTTGTACATCCACTATGATGTGTTGGACAAAGTAAATTTTTTTTTGAACGAGTTAATTAACTTTAACTGGTACTGCTTGTCTTGTGCCAACTGAGTGATCATCCTCACGAAAAACAATATATGTGGAGCTATCAGTTTTCATTAATGGGTGTGGGCGATATATGCCACGCGTCTGATAATGTACATGGTTAAATTAGACGAATGGCATATACTGCCCCACCCATTAATAAACCAATAGCTCCACATATATTGTTCACCTCATCCTCACCATCGTGTTATCGTCTAAAGTGATGTAAGTGATGTTCAGATCACCAACTTCTATCAAAATGGTGATAAAAAATTCTGAGATTGGTTGCTAATATTCAAATGCTCCAAACTTTTTCTAGTAAATCATTCCATCATTTCACTCTTTTCACAAACAAGAAAAATAAAATAGTATGACTATATATATATATATATATATATATATATATATATATATATATATATATATATATATATATATATAAATCACTAAAATTAAAATCATAAACTATTGATATTTTGAAAACCCTGCCCACACACTCAAAACCATGACCAAAAAATAAAAATAAAATCATAAACCATCGAGATTTTTAAAAACCATGACCAAACGTTTCACATTCAAAATATACACATTTTATATAAATTATGATAATAAAAGCACAGTGTATAAGAGAGAAACACCGAGTCTCATGGACTTTGACTTAACTTTTGTCACTTATAAATAATTTGTTATTCAAATGCAAACATATTAAAATGTCTAAAACAGAATCACCGAGTCTCATGCACTTTGACTTAACTTATGTGATGCATCCAAGCATATTAGGTATATATTTGTGAAGAGTAGATTGGTGGGTTATAAAGTTTAGTGTTTTTTGGTTATGATTTGAATCTTAGGGGGAGAAATTAGGTGGGAGTTACTTATAATGTTAAAATTATTTTATGGAATATTTAAATTCAATTGAATTTCATGTAATTCTAATAACAACGTCTTATAAGTGAACAAAATAATTTTACATTCAACATTAAAATTTAATTTAATCTAAATAAATAAAATAACATATTAAATATATAATTTCTCTTCATGACGTAGTTCGAGAATAATATAGATCTAATAATGCATTGTTCATTTTATTATATTGAACTATGTTGTCTTATATGTAAGGATTAACCAAATTTTTAGTTTCGAAATTATGCTTCCCATGTCTTTAAAACTGTTTTTTTAATTGACTTTCATGATTTGCAATGGGGAATTTATTACAATGGACCCACATAATTACCAAAATAAATAATGATTATAATAATAGGGACGAGATATGTTTAAGAAAGACATCCTCCACCTTCAAAGATAAAATTGGTTCTAAAGTTAATAGGAAATACGTGGAAAGTTAAACTTTTAGCTTTATGTTAAATTTTTTGTCATAAAACTTTATTGTGTGGTGTTATGTAACGATGGAGTGATTTTGTATAGACGTTTTAAGAAATTTAATTATGGGTGTTTGAATTATTTTTTAATGATGGAAATGGATTCAACATCATCAAGAATTTTTGAGTACTCAAAATTATGAAGCTTGATAATTGTACCCAGATTTCCAAAAAAAATCGTCAGATTTTATCAAAATTATATCTAATTTTTAAAATTTTATCAAAATTATATCTGTTTTTTCATTCTTTTTTTGAGCAAAAACGCCACATCCTTAAACAAATTTAAACTTTATTGTCATGAGTTTTAATCAATTTTAAGATAGTCCAAATCATTACTTTTCTTTTCTTTCCGATAAAATGATGAGAACATATGAAATTTTGATTTATTGAAAAAATTAATCTAATAAAAAAAGGAGATGATTTAACTGCTCCATATACAACAATTATATAACGAAATGTAATGAGAGTGTACTTAGAGTTTGCATTGTCCATATACATTGTAACTTTTGCATTAATAAGTCTAGCTATTGTTCAATTTTTATAATGTGGTTAAGTGGTTGAAGGTGATCTTAAAAAGAAGATGGATAATGGCAAGTTTTTAAATAGTTGTAATTTAATTTTTTTATGAATTTGATTGTTCGTGATGCAGGGGCATTGGTTTCTAGTTAGCAATGTGAGAAAATTGTGCACATGTTGTGACTAGGTGGGTTCGAGTATGTAAGGAATGTACCAGCAAAGGTGTCAATACCTTAGCTGTCTGTTGCACTTAGACCAGATAGGGTTAGTTTAGTAACTGAAGAAGTCGAATAGTTGATTCGTGTCAGTCTTTTTAGTTTTTGTTGATAGAATTATAGTAATATTATGTAATTAGGTTTTTATGTTAAGAATAAATCGGTCCTCAAGAAGGAGCCGAACAGTCCTGTAAAAGTTTATAAATATAAATATCTGATACAGAGTAAAGGGGGATTTTGCAGTAGAAGACTGAGTCGAGAGGTTTTTCTCTCTGTTTTTAATAAAAGTGTGGACTTGTTGATATCTGTGTGTTATTGGAAATTTCCCAAAGGATTCATTCCTTCGACTTTGGAATTTCTGAGTATAAATTTGAAGAATTCAGTTCTAAGTGAAAATATCCTATTTACTCTCTGGATGTATCGAACCCATGTCCTCGGTGTGTGAATTCTGTGTAAAAGAGTCAAGGGAAGTCAATTAGTTGGGCTCTGTTGGAAGAGCGAAACCATACGTCAAGCGGAGAAGACGAGTTGAGGAAATGAATTAAAATGTAGTGAGAATTCTGAGTTGAACAACCCAAATACCAGATTTGCCAAGAAACGGTTTTGTAAAGAGATACCACTGGTATTGCACAACATTTTGGCTAAGGAGCGGTTTTAGAAATAAAAATTCAATCCAGTTAAATTTCGCCACGTCACCGATACAATACTGCCCATTTCGCACTTTTTTTTCGAGTTAAAGTTCTGTTCTAAAAAAAATGCGATTTTCGTTCGATCTTTAGGGAAGAAGATCCAAGGGCGTTCGCACAGAAAAGTTGTTGGGTTGTTAACACAGGCATGGTAAGTGTTTAATTCATTATTAAATTTTTATTTATTAAGTGAGAATCGAACATTTGATGTGTGGGCCCGAAATCATCAATGTGGACCAAGTGTTTAAGCTGGAAGTTTAATGGATTTTGAATATTTGATTTAAGACTCGCCTATTCGTTCCAACGGACTTGAAGGTCGGTTAAAAATCATTTTGATGCTTTATACAATAGTAAAAAGGAGTTGTAAGGAATTGATTTAAAGAGTTTTAAGATTGAGATATGATTTAGAAGCACATTTATTAAAAGCTGAGATCATATTATTTGAATGGTTATATAACATTGGACTATTGTAATTTCATTAATCAAATTTTCCAAATTTGATAAATGAAATTGGAAAAGAAGGATTGATCCCGACTGCTCCGGAATTAGAACAATTGTGAGCAAATAAGAAAGGCTCTCTTGAATGCCTGCACCCCACTTTGCCATCATTTGTGGTATCAGAGCAGATTTAAAGACATTTTTGCAGAGACTGAGCCGACTTCCAAAAGCCAAAAGAAGAATTCCAGCATGGCTGTCCGAATTGTCAGAGGTGTTGCTGGTAGAAGAAGAGGCAGGCCAGTTGCCAATGCAGAAGTATTGGAGACCATGCAGCAGTTTCGAGCCAGATTGGAAGCAATGGAATTAGGACACCCAAGAGATCTTGAGGATGTCAGTGAACCTGAAGCTGAAGAAGAGGTAGGAGAGAATGTTGAGATTACTCCTGAGATGAGACTCCTTAAATCAGTTTTGGGGTCTACATCCAAGCCTAGACTTGAAGTGTCAAGCTTTGCAGGAGGATTGAATCCAGAAGAATTGATAGACTGGATCAATGAGATGGACAAATGCTTTGATTATGAATAAATGGGTGAAGACAAGAGAGTTAAATTTGCAGTAACAAGGTTGAAGGGACATGCAACACTTTGGTGGGATGGAGTGCAAGCAGAGAGAAGGAGAGCTGGTAAACAACAAATCAAGAGTTGGACCAGAATGGTGTCAAAGTTGAGAGGTAAGTTTTTGCCTAGCGATTATAAGCTTACATTTTTTAGACAAATGCAGAATCTTAGACAGAGATTTATGATAGGGAAAGAATACACAGAAGAGTTTTATAAAGTAAGTATAAGAGCTGGACAAATCCAGGACATAGTAGAGAAGGTTGCCAGGTATGTAAATGGTCTAAAGTTGGAGATCCAGGATGAGATAGGTATTTTGTCTCCCAAGAGAGTAGAAGAGGCTTATCAAATGGCCTTAAAAGCTGAAGAAAAAATCATGAGAAAGCAGTCTGCCAAAGGAAGAGGTACTTTCCGAGGAAAGGGAAGTCAAGGTGGTAGAGGAAGGTCTACAACACCAAGAGATGGAGCTAGTAGCATCTCACCTCAGAATGCATCCACAGAAGGTGATGCAAGGGGCAGAAGGAGTTCCTACAGAGGAAGAGGAGGCAGAAACAGAGGAAGAGAAGTGAGATGTTACAAATGTCACCAATTGGGACATAAACACTATGAATGCCCAGAGAACATGGGTACAAGTCAGAGAAATGCAGTTGTTGCTCAGATGGGAGAAGAAGCAGCAAGGTTGTTTGAAACAAAGGAAGAAATTTTGCCAGAGAAAGGAGAATCTTTGGTGGTCAATAAGGTTTTGTTGAAGCAAACAAAGGAAGCTGTTGAACCAGCACAGAGGAAGAATTTGTTTAGGAGTGTGTGCAAAGTCCAAGGGAAATGCTGTCAATTGGTCATTGATAGTGCCATCACAGACAATTTGGTCTCTACAGAGGTGATAGAGAAACTAAAACTGAAGACAAGGGAACACCCAACACCATACAAGGTGTCATGGCTTCATAAAGGACACCAGCTGATTGTGAAGGAGCAATGTGAGATAGAATTGCATATGGGAAGCTACAAGGAAAAATCATTTGTGATGTGATGCCTATGGATGTGTGTCACATACTGCTAGGTAGACCTTGGCAGTATGACAGAGCAGCAGTACATGATGGTAAGAAGAACACTTACAAGTTCTTTAAGGATGGAATACATCAAACATTGATACCTATGGAGGAAGGAGAACCATAAAGCAAAAGGTCTGATCCAAATAATTTATTGCTGAGTGGGAAGGAGTACTTACAGCAGATTGAAGAGGAAGAGGTAAAATTTTCTTTAGTTTGCAAACCTAAAGTAGTGCTTACTTCTACAAAAATTTCTGATTTGCCAATTGAAATTCAAGAAATGATGGACAATTATTGTGATATTGTTGTGGATGATTTGCCTGATGAATTACCACCTGTAAGAAAAATCAGCCATCAGATAGATTTGATTCCAGGATCAAATTTTCCAAAAAAAGCAGCCTACAGAATGACTCCCACAGAGAATGAAGAAATCAGAAAGCAAGTACATGAATTGGTTGACAAATGTTTAATCAGAGAAAGCTTGAGTCCGTGTGCAGTACCTACAGTGTTGAGTCCGAAGAAAGATGAAGGTTGGAGAATGTGCATTGATTCAAGAGAAATCAACAAGATAACAATAAGGTATAGATTTCCTTTGCCTAGGATTGAATATTTAATGGACTGTTTGAGTGGAGCAAAATATTTTTCGAAATTGGATTTGAAAAGTGGATATCATCAGATTAGGATAAAGGAGGGTGATGAATGGAAAACAGACTTTGAAACGAATGAAGGATTGTATGATGGTTGGTAATGCCTTTTGGGTTATCAAATGCACCTAGTACTTTTATAAGGCTCATGAATGAAGTGTTAAGGGAATTTATTGGTAAATTTTTAATAGTATATCTGGATGAAATATTAGTTTTCAGCAAAACAAAGGAAAAAAATTTAAGGCATCTTAATTATGTCTTGAAGAAGTTACATCAAGAGAAGTTGCTGATAAATTTAAAGAAGTGTTCGTTCATGAAAGAAGAATTGGTATATCTAGGTTTTGTTGTTTCTGCTGAAGGACTGAAGATGGATCTAGAAAAGTTCAAGGCAATTTTGGAGTGGCCTTCACCAAGAAGTGTTTTTGAGGTAAGAAGTTTCCATGGACTTGCTAGTTTGTACAGAAAATTCATAAGGAATTTTAGCAAGATTAATGCACCTATCATTGAAACTATAAAGAAGGACAAACAACCATTCAAATGGACTTCTGAAGCTGAAAATAATTTTCAGCTTTTGAAACAGAAGATAACTGAGAAGCATGTTTTAGTTTTGCCTGATTTTAACAAGCCATTTCAAGTGAAGTGTGATGCCAGTGGAGAAGCCATTGGGGCTGTATTGAGTCAAGAAGATAGACCTGTAGCATAATTCAGTGAGAAGCTGAATGAGACAAGAAGAAAGTACTCTTCTTATGAAAATGAATTTTATGCAATTGTGCAGGCATTGAAGAAGTGGAGGCATTATTTTTTATAAGGAATTTGTGCTATACTCAAATAATCACGCTTTACAGTATATCATGCAACAACCTAAATTGAACCACAAACATGCCAAATGGGTTGAATATATCCAAAGTTTTAACTTTGTTTTGAAGCATATAAGTGGCCAAGAAAATAAGGTAGCTGATGCTTTGAGTAGGAAAAACATGCTTGTTCAAGCAAACCAATTTGAAGTGGTAGGATTTGATTTTCTTAAGGAACTTTATAAAATAGATTTGGATTTCAAAGAAGCATTTGAAGCATGCTGTAACCCTGTGTTGATAGACTGAAGTTAGTGGTTGGATTATTTCTTGCAAGAGGGCTTATTGTTCAGAAGAAATCAATTGTGTGTACTAAATTGTTCCATGAGGGAGAATTAAATCAGAGAAAAGCAAAGTGGTGGACTTGTTGGACATTTTGGTGTTGATAAAACTTATGAGCAGATGAGTCATTTTATTATTGGCCAAGGATGAGATCTGAGGTGGAAAAATTTGTGAAGAATTGTAAAATTTGTCAATATGCCAAGGGGAGAAGCCAGAATGCAGGCTTGTACATTCCATTGCCTATTCCAGACAGGCCTTGGCATATGGTAAGTATGGATTTTGATTGCCCAAGACACAGAGAGGAAATGATGCAATTTTTGTTGTGGTTGACAGATTTTCCAAGATGGCACATTTTATCCCATGTTATAAAACCAGTGATGCCACTCATGTTGCTAATTTGTTTTTCAAAGAAGTTGTTAGATTACATGGGTTGCCTAAGAGTATTGTTTCTGATAGAGATACCAGATTTGTTGGTCATTTTTGGAGGACATTGTGGAAGAATCTTGGTACTAAACTGAGTTTCAGCTCAGCTTATCATCCTCAGACTGACGGACAGACTGAAGTAGTGAACAGAATTTTGGGTAACCTTTTGAGAAGTCTTGCAGGAGAACATCCTAAGCAGTGGGATCATATCTTACCATAGGCAGAATATGCATACAATGATTCACCGAAAAGAAGTATAGGACATATTCCATTCCATATTGTTTATGGAATGCACCCCATAGGAGTATCTGAATTGGGAAACTTGGGAAAAGCAGAAATGAGGAGTGCTGACGGAGAAGAATTTGCTTCAGAGATCCAAGCTAAAAATGAGCAGGTAAAACAACAGCTACAAGATAGCAGCATCAAGTACAAGGGAAAAGCAGATTTGAGCAGAAGAGAATTCAATTTTGAAGTTGGTGATTTGGTTCTGGCACACTTGAGGAAGGAAAGATTCCTAAAGAAGCAATATAACAAATTGAAGTTCAAGAAGATACGACCATGCAAGATATTGAGAAAATTTTCTGCTAATGTTTATGAAATTGAATTGCCTCTTGATGTTGGGATATCTCCAATATTTAATGTTGCAGATCTATACTGGTATGAAGATGGTGACACAGATGAAAGACCAGCAGATAGAGAGAAGATTGAGTGGGTAAAACAATTACCTACAACACAGCCATTACAACCAGAGAAGATCTTGGACAAGAAGGTGTTTAAAAGGACTAGAGGACAAGAATATTTCTAGTATTTGATCAAGTGGAAGGACCAGCCAGATGAAGATGCTACTTGGATGAAGAAAGTTATGTTGCAGAAGCTAGGCAGTTCTTTGAAAGAGCTCATGGACAGGAGCCCATGAAGAAAATTTCCCTCAGGAGTCTGATGCAGGGGCATTGGTTTCTAGTTAACAATGTGAGAAAATTGTCCACATGTTGTGACTAGGTGGGTTCGAGTATGTAAGGAATGTACCAGCAAAGGTGTCAATACCTTAGCTTTCTGTTGCACTTAGAGCAGATAGGGTTAGTTTAGTAACTGAAGAAGTTGAATAGTTGATTTGTGTCAGTCTATTTAGTTTCTGTTGATAGAATTATAGTAATATTATGTAATTAGGTTTTTATGTTAAGAATAAACCGGTCCTCAAGAAGGAGCCAAACAATCATGTAAAAGTTTATAAATATAAATCTTTGATACAGAGTAAAGGGGGATTTTGTAGTAGAAGACTGAGTCGAGAGGTTTTGCTCTATGTTTTTGATAAAAGTGTGGACTTGTTGATATCTGTGTGTTATTGGAAATTTCCCAAAGGATCCATTCCTTCGACTTTGGGATTTTTGAGTATAAATTTGAAGAATTTAGTTCTAAGTGAAAATATCCTATTTACTCTCTGGATGTATCGAACCCATGTCCTCAGTGTGTGAATTCTGTGTAAAAGAGTCAAGGGAAGTCAATTAGTTGGGCTCTGTTGGAAGAGCGAAACCATATGTCAAGCGGAGAAGACGAGTTGAGGAAATGAATTAAAATGTAGTGAGAATTTTGAGTTAAACAACCCAAATACCAGATTTGCCAAGAAACAGCTTTGTAAAGAGATACCACTGGTATCGCACAACATTTTGGCTGAGGAGCGGTTTTGGAAATAAAAAGTGCGATCCAGTTAAATTTCGCCACATCACCGATACAATAATGCCCATTTCGCACTTTTTTTTCGAGTTAAAGTTCTGTTCTCAAAAAAATGTGTTTTTCGTCCGATCTTGAGGGAAGAAGATCCAAGGGCGTTCACACAGAAAAGTTGTTGGGTTGTTAACACAGGCATGGTAAGCGTTTAATTCATTATTAAATGTTTATTTATTAAGTGAGAATTGAACATTTGATGTGTGGGCCCGAAATGATCAACGTGGACCAAGTGTTTAAGCTGGAAGTTTAATGGCTTTTGAATATTTGATTTAAGACTTGCCTATTCATTCCAACGGACTTGAAGGTCGGTTAAAAATAATTTGATGCTTTATACAATAGTAAAAATGAGTTGTAAGGAATTGATTTAAAGAGTTTTAAGATTGAGATATGATTTAGAAGCACATTTATTAAAAGCCAAAGATCATATTACTTGAATGGTTATATAACATTGGACTATTGTAATTTCACTAATCAAATTTTCCAAATTTGATAAATGAAATTGGAAAAGAAGGATTGATCCCGACTCCTCTGGAATTAGAACAATTGTGAGCAAATAAGAAAGGCTCTCCTGAATGCCTGCACCCCACTTTGCCATCAGTTCGGACATACAAAATAACATGAAAGAAAATTGAAAATTTATTTGAATTCTTACAAGAATAATTTTTAATTGATTAAATTGTTAATAATGAACAAGTTAAAATTGTCCAATCTGATTATGAATTTGTTTGTGAATTACAAATAGAAATTTTATTAATTTAAAATTTCAATTTCCACAAATATTATCTAGCTGGATTTCAATAATGATAAATCAAAAGAGGTCAAAATTACATAATGTTTAACTTCTTTTTTAAAATATAAATAAGTAGTTGAATGTGATTTCAATATGTTTGAAAGTGGAGATCAGAAGTCGTAAGGTGGATAATGATAGTATCATTCAATCACAAGAAAGACTTGCCAGAGCACAGGAAAAACAAGTAGAAGTTAATGCATCCATCATTAAAATTTTATCGTATTTGCAGAGGCGGGGACCGCTTAGGATCAATTATGGACGGGAGGAAAGGACCGATAGGGCATATGCGAACGGGTATCAATCAGGATACAAGTTTGAAAGGGATGACACAATCAGAGATGTTAGGATCTTGGATACACCTGACAGGAGGGGTAATGGTCGTGGGTTCTATTCTAGTTCTAGTTCATAGAGACACCATATTCATCATCATCATCATCCATATAGGAGGAGTGAGAAGCAACACTTTCCATAGGAGTTCAAGAAAGAAAAGCCTCCTACATGTGATGGAGAAATGAAGAAGTCACAAGATACAAAAGATTGGTTGCTTGGGATGAATAAGTTTTTCATATTGCATAATTATTCAGAAAATATGAAAGCCAAGATAGATACTTTTAGTCTTAGAGGAAAAACATACATCTGGTGGGAAGATGTGAAGAATATTGGAGGCATTCGAGAAGAGGAGCTGACTTGGAGTGAGTTCGAGAGATTTTTCAAGAAGAAGTATATATCTGAAAGATTCTATGATGACAAGGCAAAGGAGTTCTATGAGTTTAAGATGGGATCTATGCCTGATGAGGAGTATACTAGAAAATTCTTGGAGTTGTTGAGATATATGCCTTATCTTAAGGAGCAGAAAGCACAAAGATTCAGAGATTCGAAAATGTGTTTCCGTATTCAAAGACAAAATTGAGTTTGATGAGCCTAGATCATTAGTGGAAGCCAACATAAATTTGAAACATTGTTATGAGAAATTGAAGCACAAGACTGAGTCTAAGCATGATTGGAAAGGTATTGAGAAGAATAAAGGAAATTGGGCTAAGAAGAGAGGAAACCCTCAGGATACATATGACAAGGATAATGCAACAACGTAAAATAAATTCAATGCAGTTGACAAAGGACAAGAATTTCAGTTTGAGGAGCAAAACAAGGGTGATGGTAAGAAGCCTTTAAAGTGTTGGATTCGTGGCAAGGATCATCAAAGGAGAGATTGTCCACAACATCAGGTGGCACACTGTAGATCTACAGTGCTCAGGAGGCACCGATAGTTGGGGATGTTGGGTAGAGTATTCCTAGGATTTATGCAACACTAGATAATAGGAAATTTGATCATCAGGCATCTATTATCGAGATGGAAGGTAAGCTTTGTAATCAAGTTGTTTCTATTTTTATTGACCTTGGATCTAACTATAGTTATATCAGTCATGGCTTGGTGGATAAGTGTTTCTTGAATAAAGAAGTGCATGCAAAGTCTTGGTTGGTGAAGTTGGCTACAGGTACTAAGAAAATAGTTCACCGTTGGGTAATATATTGTACATTTGAGTTGAATGGTATGTCTACATTAGCGCATCTAAATGTGCTTTCGTTTGGATCATAAAGTATGTTGTTGGGTATGGGTTATTTGTATATTCACATGACTAAGATAGATTGATATGATAAGCCTATTGAGTGCTTGGATGATGAATAAGAGAAGAGAATATTATAGGGTAAGAAGAAGACTACATCAGTGAGAATGGTTACAACTATGCAGGAAAAGCGCAATAGCATGAAAGGATGTGTATTGTTTGTAGTTCATATTTCCAGAGATAAAGGCAAGGATGTTGAGGATGCAAAAGTCTTGAAGAGGTATTTGGTTTTGTAGCAGTTCAAGATGTATTTCCAGTAGACATTTCAGAGTTACCACCTCATAGGGAAGTGGACTTTTCTATTGAGTTGATGTCAGTAGAAGCACCAACATCGAAGGCACCTTACAGGATGAACACTCCAGAATTAGTGTAATTGAAGTTGAAGATTAAGGAAATGCTTGATAAGGGATAGATTAGGCCAAGTGTGTCATAGTGGGGTGCACTAGTGTTGTTTGTGAAGAAGAAGGATGGAAATATTAGGTTTTGCATTGATTACAGGTAGTTGAACAAGGTGATGATTAATAACAGGTACCCTTTGTTGCGGATTGATGACTTGTTTGATCAGTTTAAGGGAGCATCAATGTTCTTGAATATTGATCTGAGATCATGATATCATCAGGTACGCATCTCATATAAACGGCTGCTTTCTGGACCATGTATGTACATTATGAGTTTGTTGTGGTTCCTTTTGGTTTGACTGATGCTCTAGCTAAATTCATGTGTTTGATGAATAGTATGTTGCATCCTTATTTGGACAAGTTTGTGATAGTATTCATTAATGATATATTGATATATTCTAAGAATGAGGAAGAGAATGCATAAGACTTAACAACAATGTTGAGGTTGCTAAGAAAGCATCAGTTGTATGCCAAACTCAGTAAGTGCAGTGTATTTTAGACAAAATTTCATTACTTGGGGCATGTGGTTTCCAAAGAAGGTATAGCAGTGGACCCAAAAAAGATCAGAGCTATCATGGAGTGGGAAACTCCTAGGAATGTGGATGAGGTCCAAATGGGATTAGCAGGTTACTACATGAGGTTCATCAGGAACTTTTGACAGATTTCCTATCCTATTACATATTTGTAGAGGAAAGGAAATAATTTTCAATGGACAGAGGAATGTGCAAATAGTTTTGAGCAGTTGAAGAAGTTACTTGCACATGCTCTAGTTTTAAATATTTCAGGTCTAAATAAAGAGTCTTTCATATGTATAGATTCTTGCAAAAGAGGACTTTTTGGAGTTCTAATTCAGGAAGGATAGGTAGTATGTTATGAGTTAAGTAAATTGAATGAGAATGAGTAAAACTACGTGATGAATGATCTTGAGTTCAAAATTATCATCCATGCCTTGAAGATGTGGAGGCATTATCTTCTTGGTAGGAGGCTCATGTTGATGAGTGACCAGAGTGGGTTGAAACTTGAGATACTTGTTTGACAAAACTAATCTTAATTCCAAACAACCTAGGTGGTTATCTACTCTCAGTGAGTTTGAATTTGATATCGGGTACATTAAGGGTAAAGAGAACAGGGTTGCAAATTCTCTTAGCATAAGAGTGCAGGTAAATCAAATTGCAACTATGAGTTCATATGGGACAGACTTATAAGATAAGATATTGTAGGAAGGACAGTAGGATGACAAGTAACAACATCTTAGGCACGGGTTATAGCAGTAAGGTACAGATGATCAGGATTTGGATTATCATCTCATGACATATGGTTTGTTCATATTTAGGGACATGATCTATGTGTCGGAAAACAACGAGCTCAAAAATATTATCTTGCATGAAATTCATGTTAAGACATATTCAGGTCACCCGAGATATAAAATTACATTGACAGTGTTTAAGAAGTTTTATCATTGGTCGAACTTGAAGAAATAGGTGGTTGAGTTTTTTGCGAGGTGTTTGGATTGTCAACAAGAAAAAACAGTGTAAGCATCCGGGTGGTTTATTGCAACTGTTTCTAATTCTAGATTGGAAATGGAGGTTGTTTCCATGGATTTCATTATAGGTTTTCGAGGACATCGAAGAAGCATGATTCTATAATGGTTGTGGTTGAAAGGTTGAACAAGGTCGCTCATTTTATTTCAATTAAGTCTACAAAATCATCTAGTGACATAGCTTAGATTTTCATAAGGGAGATAGTGAGGTTATGTGGTATTCCTAATAATATTATGTTAGACAGAGACTCCAAGTTCACTTCCAGGTTTTGGAAAGAGTTGTTTATGGGTTTGGGGACAAAATTATCCTTCATTACAAATATCATCCACATACAGATAAACAGATAGTGATGGTTAACAAAATTCTGGAGGACATGTTGAGAATGTGTGTCATGGATCAATAGAGTGTTTGGTATGGAGCTTGATTATATTCCTTATTGTTCAAATCTTTTTTGTTTTAGCCGCATTTGATCCCTATTCCTAATAGGGAAAAAATGTCACTTGTTTAATCGTCGTCATGGGGTTTTAATGGGGGTGAAGATTAATTTTATGAGTGCCCCCCCCTCGGCAGGGGTTTAGGGGAAACAACCCTGAAGCTAAAAATAGATGAAAAATTTCCTTTTAAAATATTGTGATTTTCTAATCGATTTGGGTCGTTCATTAGGAAAATGATCTGACGGTAGAAGTTATGTTAATCTAGTTTTTTTCCCTGGAAGGCAGCCCTCGATTTATATTGTGGTTGTGGATGATGATTTTGAGCAAGAGAGAGAGGAGATTGAGTGAGAGTGAAGAGGAAATTATAGTGGATATGTTGTAGGTTTTACCTCTTCATTTTGTTGGATAATATAAAAGGAATGATTATATGTTTCTTTGTGGATGTATCCCAAATTGGGTGAACCACGTATATATATGTCTCTCTTGTTTTATGCATTTATGTATTTGTGTTTCCATAATATTTCATGTATTTTATTGCTCCGTTAATTAATTTTTAAAATAGAGGAAGTGGGAAGAGTATCTTTCAATTGTATAGTTTGCATACAATAATGGGTATTAAGATTCCTTGAGGATGAGTCTGTTTGAGGCACTTTATGGGAAGAGTTGTAATACTCCTATCAGCTGGAGTGATCCAGTGAAAAGGGTGTTGATTGGACTGAACATGTTGGTAGAGATGGAACATGAAATGTAGGTTATCAAGAAGAATCTAAAGGCAACACAAGAAAGTTAGAAGAGTTATGAAGATCAGAACACGGTATTTAAGGATTTTTACATTGGGGAACATGTTTACTTTCACATCAAGCCCAAGAGGAGCTCCTTGAGGATTAGATAATGTGCCAAGTTGGCACCTCGGTATTGTGGTCCTTTCAAGATCCTTGAGAGGATTGGACTAGTGGCCTACCAACTTGCACTGCATCCAACAATGAAAGTCCATGATGTTTTCCATGTGTCATTTCTTAATAAGTATGTGAAATATGTTGATCATGTGATTGACTGGTCTGTATTGAAAGTTGAGCCGGAAAGAGAATTCCAGTCGAAACCTTAGTGTATTTAGCAGCGAAATATTCTCATGCTCTGAAATCGAGAAATCGAGCAAGTTAAAGTGCAGCAAAATCACTTTGGGCTTGATGAAGCTACATGGGAGATGGATAATCATATGTGGGCTATGTATCCTTCTTTATTTGTTGGTTGAGCGGATGAATTATGATATATGTTTTGATGTTGTGTTTTGGTTATCTCTCTCTCTATATGTGTGTGTGTGTGTGTGTGTGTAAATACCACATCGATTTGTGTTATAAAGCTCATATAAGAAGTACGTTTTCATGGTATGATGGTCATGATCTTGGTAGTATGATATGATGTAAATGATGCATTGAGATGTGTTATAAAGCTCCATGGGAAGCATGTGTTTTTATAGTTTATAAGTGCCATTAAACACTGAGGACAATGTCCCCCAAGGTGGAGGGGTTTGTAACAACCCCTGGTTGATATCCTATGTAAATAAAATAAGACCAAGGTCATAAAACACATATTCCAAGCTAAATGTTGGGAAAAATATAGTGATGGGTATCACTGGTGATTAATTAATGGCTATGGAAATTAGTAAAGGCATTGGCAAAGGCAAGGTGGCATTAATTGAGATTTATTTATGAAAATAAAGAAAAATAGGAGAAAAGGGATATGAAAGGTCACGTATTTGCATGAGGAGGATATCAAAGGAAAAATGAAGGAAAATGAAGAAAATAGAGGCCTCGGTGAAAAAAAGGCTTATGAGGATTAATTTCTACCCTTTTGACAATTTTTAGGTAGAGATCTCTTCTATTCTTTCATTCTCTCTTACTTTTACACACTTAGAGTTTTCTTGGAGCATGCTTGGAACACTCTAGTTTTCACTTGGATTGGATAAAGAAGGAAAAGGAAACCAGGAAAGCACAAGGAAAAAGGTGAATTAGAAGGTACAAATGGATTTCTTTGTAGGTAACAGGTTGCATATATGATTTCCTTGCTGATTTATGGATGCATGGTATATGCATGTGATTTTCTACTTATATGGTTTCATTGGCATGGAGATATGCATGGACTAATAATGGTTTTAGCCTTGCCTTTCCATTTCCTTGATAAACGTGGTGTTGTGGGATTTTCCACTTGATTTTTTTATGGTTGTTGCTCATAATTCCTTATGATTGTAGGTTGGAAAAAATGCTCTAGAAGCCCCGAAACAACTTAGGTTGAGTTACTATTCCTGGAGCCTACGTTGGGACAAACACTCCGGAGCCCTTAGTGGATTGAGTTACTAGTCCTTCAAGCTGGGTTGAACAAATTCTCTGGAACCATGGAAGGTTTTGGGTTGAGTTACTAGTTCCTGGATCCCTGGACAACTTGGGTAGAGAATGATCTAGTTGGTGTTAGTGATGTACAATCGTGAGGTGGAATCACTGGTTGAGGGTTGAGGTGGTTTGGGCTTTGGAAGCCCTGGTTTTTTTGTTTTGTTTATTCCATGATATCCCACATTCATGCTTGGCATATGGTGAGAGGGTGATTGGTTGAAATAGAGGTTTGGTTCAGCCCAATTTATGGTCAAGTGGTACGTGGAAGTCTCTGACTTGGTTGGCATTTTCTCATGTTAATAAGAGTTATTATTCTATAATTTGTGATTCATGTATATTTGTAGCTATTATGGCTAAGTTTCCATGGTTTCTATGTTGGTTATTTACTGGTTATATGATGGTTATGTGATGTATATTACATATGGCTCTTTACATGTTTTGATGAATATATGAGTGGTTGATGAATGCATGAACTAACTATTGTTGTTGCAACTATGTGAAGAGGGCATAGAGCCTTCTTGGTGATTCTCAGATGGATATCAGACTTTTATGATCTTCTATGCATTCATGACTTATAGCTTACATGTTTTCCATGTGCTTGACTAAATGTTTGTTATGTTCTAGGTAGTCTAGGTCAAGTTTATGACTCAAGTTTGTATGTCCAGCCTTGTTGTCATGTCATTTATGATCTTGAGAAGTTTCAAGAAATTATGGGCAGTGATATAGAGATTGACCTGGAATTGTGGCTCAGATATCAGGACCACACTCTCTGAACTGGACAATTTGTGTCAAAACCTCACTCTAGAAGTGTTGTGCATGCTGTTGAAGGCCTATATGCGCGTAAAGGCCTTGTCATGCATACGTCTGGAGGCCTATAACTGCACCAAGGCCTTGCCATGCATGTGGTTGGAGGTTAATTTGTGTGAAAAGGAGCCCCTACTCAGGGTTTGGTCACCTAGGGTGGTTCTTTGGCCCCTGAGTGTCCTGTAGCCTTGAGGGATGAGGTGAGTTTTCATTTTTTGGTCATTTTATCGGCTCCATTTCCTTAACTTGAGCTTGGAGGTTGGGTCATGTCATGGTAACTCTTTGTATCATGTTTACCATGACAGGCTGGTGAAATTGGTTAAATGTGGGAGGGTTGGTTGCATTCTTCCTGCGACGCTTAGGTTTCCCTCAAGTAACTACTCGAGGATGGCAAGTCCAGAGGTGTCTGGCAAAGAAAAGTAACTAATAAAGATTTTTAGAAGAAAAAGCCTTCATTGAGACCAATACCTTCATAAAAGAAAGAGGTTTCTTGATGATACTGAGCATCTATCTCAATATTCAGGTTTGAAAGAGGTAGAAATGATAACAAAGAGGGAGTTAGTTCTAGTGAACCCGATGTGATTCTAGTCAAAATCTGGCTCCAAGCTTCTGGTCCTCGACTTTCCATACTCTAAGATCCCATAACTTGCGAGCTTGACACGAGGTTATGAGCCTCAAAACATTGAGACCCATTCTTATTTGCAGCTTCGTCTTTGAATAGGGATACAAGGTTAACCTTTGAAGTTGTCTTAACCACATTTTTGTCACCTTCTTGCTCATGGGTGATGTCCATGGTGCATGCCTAGATCTTTTGGTGACCACACTCTTCTGGTTTGTATTCGACCAATTCTTCATCCTCGATATGAACCCTTTGGTTGGTAACTGACAGATCACCTAGGATACCGGTTTTTGTGCCTTTAACACATCCTAACCACCTTCCAATTGTGGAAATAAACAATAATATCAGAATTGACGCTAGTTCAGAGTCTGATTACCATTGATAAAGACTGTTATGGTGAATTATTTGGTTGAGATTGATATTTCACTGCATTCATGGGTTTTTTCTACCTATGAATTCCATGTTGAAAAACCCTAGGCCTCCCTTACAACTACCATTTCATTTAGAATATCAGTTTGTTGTATAAACAATAACATTATAATCATGCAATCTACAATTCGGTATTTGAAATTTGATAATATGTATTATAAATTTTTTTTAAACATTTAAAGTGAATCATACTGCACATACATATAAATTATTTTAACAACAACTATTGTCCAACATACTTTCCTCCAACTACCTAATATTTATGGTGAGAGGCGTTTTCTCTGTAGGCTTCCAGTGAGCAGACACTCTTCACCTCGCCCGATATGAAGCTTTCAATTTCATCGTCCTCCCTTTAATTAAAATCTAACACTTGTTCAATTAAAATTTGACACCTAACACCTGACACATCAATCATCATGGTTGTTGTTGTCTCTTTCAGTGCGTTTCTATAGTACAAAGGCTCATTTACACATAGAATCCATCCCTTGGTAA
This sequence comes from Pinus albicaulis, assembly GCA_034641835.2. Taxonomy (NCBI): domain Eukaryota; kingdom Viridiplantae; phylum Streptophyta; class Pinopsida; order Pinales; family Pinaceae; genus Pinus; species Pinus albicaulis. Next base: position 178,817,589 of record CM076570.1, read on the forward strand.
CCATGGTGGTTTCAATATTTGATGAACTAAATAACATCCTAACCTTAAACCAACGCATTCTTCATCCTAACCCAGCAAGCAACACCTTTTTTCTGACATCAACACCATAATATACAACCCGTCCAGACTTGAGAGCCTCCACGAGAATCAAACTACGCTCGTCGTTCTCATCCAAAATATTTGTACTAGCTAACGATTTCGCTCTTCCATCTACCTCCTTTGTTTTTATTTTTACTCTTTTTGGATTTAAGAGATGCCGGGTTTGAATCCTTGTAGTTTTTTTGGTAGGATTGAGGCCTCCTATGTTTTAATTTTTACTCTGTTTTGATTTAATAGATTTCGGGTTTGAATCGCTTTATTTGTTTTGGCAGGATTGTGAAATATATGGTCTGAACGAGAAGTTGGAAGAAGACTGAAAGATGGTGGAATGAATTCATCTCTAATTTTAGTAGGAATGGGCCAAATGATTGGATGTGGAATACGTGAATGCGTGGCTACAAACAATGTGCATCTCTTTGTCACCCATTAATACTTTTTTGATATAGTAGTAAACTATGTCTTCACACAAAAAAGTGGAAACCTCAATTGATTTCAAACTTTGTGTGTGAAACAAGTGATCATGATGCACTTCATCTCTTCCATACTACAAAATTTGACATTTTCATGTGATGCTCAAAATTATTCCCTTCTTTCAGCTTGAAGGGACGATTTTTTTTTAACTGGTACCCCTACTTCACTAGTGAGGTTCGTTGAGTGTTAAGCTATACCTCTCAGGTTTGGTACATAATTCTAAGGAAGTACTATTTTTCCTTTTCCATAAAAGAATAAAAGAAAAATAAGGAAGAGACATTATAATAGGTGCAAAGAACTCTACAAGTTGGGTCTTTCAGTTCTCCAGAAAACTTGATTATGATGTGCTTCACCGCCCTGCACTAGAAAAATTTGTGAGGCTAATTTGGGCACTGGAAAATTTTCATGTTTTGAGTTTAAAGGGTAAGAAGTTTGGAATCTTTTGGAGGGATGCAATGGTGCATTGGGCCTTCAAATTTGACTTTCAAATATTTTTCTTCCCCAAACAATTTATTATTATGAGGTGTAGTTGAAGTGCACTAAAAAGGTTTGTGGTCTCAATTTTAGAGATAATTGTTTTGGAATCCTTCACAGGGGTAAAGTAGATTCATTGGGCGTTCTTGTCTTGCATCTTGACCCCGAGGGACCCTGTTTTCAAACAATCAATGATGTTAGGGTTCCCTTCACTTGACACTTTTTTGGTCACCTAAATTTTTTCTTAGAGGTTAGATTGAACTATTTAGCGACCATTGTGAGGTGTAATGGATTTAAAATATTACTTAGTTTTCAAATGTGAGCCCCAAGGGAAAGCAATTCATTTTCTTTAGTGTCCTTCCAGTACAAATAGTTTGTACCTTTTTTGAGTCTTTGAAAATTCCTTGAATTTTAGTTTGAAATGGAAATATTTTGGCAGCCTTTAGAGGGGAGTATTGCCTTCTAGTACAAATTGTTTGGCTCATCTTTCAGTCTTTGAAAATTCCCTGGATTTCAGTTTGAAATGAAATTATTTTTGCAACCAGAGGGGAGCATTGGAATGCCTTATATTATACAGTGAAAATATATATAGTGCAATTATGAATGTAGAATGAGAAAAGTACAAAAAAAACTAACTTCTCTAGTGGATGTTTTTTACGAATAAATTTTTTGTGCAACCAAATTTGTTTTCAAAATTGTCAAATTTTGTGACCTATGAAACGACCCATCTATTGATTCTTTTAGTAAGGGTTAGGTTTTCATCATATCAATTTCATGGTCCAAACATTTTTATGATGAAGGAAAGATGCTCATTTTAGGGAATTTATTAAAAAAAAATCCATTGAATTTGTTTTCCATCTGTTATAATTCTGTAAGATTTTGTAAATTAAGATTTTTTATTTTAAAAGTATTTAATATTTGTGGAATTATAGGTTGTTTGTGATTTATGAAATTAGTTTCTAAATCGTAATCTAACTCATCAATTTTACTTGAAAATCATATTCATAAATAACCATATTTTTAATTTATCCTCTGAATAATAAATTTCAAAGTGTTTGCTCTCCATCATCATAATTTTTTAAATTTCAATCCCGATAAGAAACCCTTGAAATTAATCGTGTTAAAATAATTTAACTGTTATCATTTAAGATCCCTTATGAATCATATATATATATATATATAATCTGTTGGGTAGTCACTTTTTAAATGTGCCCTGACTAGCATCACTGCGGCATACTTTCTTTGCCTTGTATGGTGATCTATTCTTGTGAAGCAATTCTTTCAACTTAGGTGGGGATCTATTCGACTAAAATTCACATGGGGACTTCCATGTTACTCCATATTTGTATGCCAAACAAGTGTTGCATATGCTTGCGAGAATACAAACCTTGTAGATGGCTTATTTTTCCATCGACCTCATCTATGAACCACGACTTCGCTGGCACTTGAAAGTATTTTCGAGCAGGAAAGACTAATATTTTTCAAATCCCTTTTTAATCACCTGGTTCTGCAATTTGAATGATTTCATATTGGTAGACCTATGATTTGGACATTACTTATAAAAAAACCTTTGATGTTAAGAAAAAATAATAAATATATCTCAACTTTGCTAGATTTTCTAAAATCACTTATGGAATTTTTTTATTTTTAGGAACACTTTTTTAGCTGGGTCTAAGATTATATTCATTGAGAGCCATTGTGTCTTCTTTTTTAAGGTCTGAGTTGTATTTTCCATTAAATTTTTTCCACAATTAAAAGGGGACATTTTCTGTACATAGAATTTAAAAAAAAAAAATTACAAAGCACATCCAAACTGGCTTCAATTTTCTTTAGACAAATTTTTTGTCTCGATGTTTGGTGGAGCTAGAATTGTTTCCAAAGAATAGCTTGATTTGAGTGGTGCTCTTGGAAATGAATATTACAAAATGTAATTTAGATATTATTTAGAAAAGGGACGTGATGTATTAAGTATAAAATGTAAAACACTTATGGATTCAAATTGACTAATTCATATATATTGAAGTTAAAAATTATATTATGTTTTGGATGTACAATTATAATTGGAACATTTTATTTCTCTTTGGGAAATGTCGAGTATTATTTCTCGTTATTTTTTATTTAAAAGGTGTTACTTGACAAGTTTGGATCGTATATTCTATGGAGTATCAATCTAGATACTTTTGTACATTTTTAAAAATGGTTGCCAATGCTTTGTTTTTTATTTAATGGATTATGTTATCTCATGAGTTATTATGTGGATATTTTATTCAATTATTGTAGCCTAAGACTCCACAATACACAAATATCCATGTTTTCCAAATATGTGGATATGATGTTGGCTTAACAACAGAAGGGGAGCTCTTTGTAGCTTGCAATGAGTGTGCATTTCCAGTATGCAGACCTTGTTATGAATATGAGTGGAAATCAATCTTGTCCAAAATGCAAGACTAGATACAAGTGGCATAAAGGTTGGTAGAAGTTTTCACTTGTTAATTTGAGGAAGACCTAGATTTCCTTTTACAGTTTTCCTTATCAACAATGATGTCCAATGTCTTTTAGGCATCTAGTCTTAGTACTTATTATCCAAATAGGAGCACTTACATGTGTGCTTATGCACCGCTTTCAATATGAATATGTCATTAGTATCTTGTTAGTCTCTTGTTTACACTACAATAATAGATAGAAGTGGAATAAAGGTTGGTAGAAGTTTTTAATTGTTAACTTGATGAAAAAATATATTTCCTTTTATAGTTTTCCCTTATCAACCTAATGTGAGATGTCTTATATGCATCCAATCTCAGTAATTATTGGCCAAATATGATCATTTACATGTATGATTCTACTCGAATTTCAATACGAAGTTGACATTAGTCTCTTGTTTATGTATTTTGGTACATGTCGCCCTCAAGTGGATGGTGACAAGGAAGAAGAATGTGCAAATGATTTGGACCAAGATTTCAATTGCACTCAGGGTAACAAGAATGAAAAAAATAGATTGCAGAGGCCATGTTGTATTGGAAAACGGCCTATGGACAAGGGGAGGATGTTGGTCCATCATGTTCAGAAATTCAGGAGCTTCCTCAGCTTCAAGTTCCCCTTATTACCAATGGACAACCAATAAGACACTCAGTTTTATGAAGTTTTGTACATAGAAGTCTAGTAATTTTCAATAGTGTTTCCATCTCTTTAGACAACTCTTAATACATTTCATGTTTGGAAAAATTTATGGTGAGTTTCCAACAGGATCCCTAGAGTATCGTAGTAATTCTACTCGACCCACTAGTGGTGGCAGTGGGAAGTGTGTTCATCCACTTACTTTTCTTGATTTGACTCAAACATGTATTTGAAAAACTTTTTTTTAGTTATTTCAACATTCCTCGTGTTTTAGATTTCATTTATTTTGTTATACAAATTGTATTTTCTTGCAGGATATGTAAGGGTATTTTATTATTTCCAATGGCATCCAATTGAAAATTTTCTGGGTGTTCTATATGATGGATAAAATGGTGCTCTTACACAGGGAAAGTGAGAGTTGGGGACCCTACCAAAAATTTCAATTCCTATGAATTTGAAAATTTTTCTTGGAAGGAAAGAGTTGAAAGTTTGAAGAATAAATAGGACACAAATACATTGCAAGTGACTAGTGATACTTACTATGTGTCTGAAGGAAAGGATGGAGCATGGATGGTTGTGTTTCTGATGAGGAATACCTTCAATCGTATGTTTCTTACTTTTAGAATTGGAGAATTTTTAGTCTTTGTTTGTTAATATTGCTTAGCAATTAATGATTTCCCTTGATTTTTATTTGCATTTGTTGCTCCTACGTTTCTTGGTATTTTAGACTTGGAAGAACCTTTTTCTTTGTGTTTATCATGATTTTAACTCAATTTTGCATGTTAAGCTTACTTTCTAATTATTTGATAGGTAGTGGAAGGTATTAGTTATAAATGTGTTTACTGGATGGAACAAAATGCATGTTGGGTTGTAGTGTTAATTGTTCTTTTAAACAAGATTTAGATTTTGGGATTTGAGGCTTATAAAAAATCTATTTTTCGAGTTCTAAATTAGATTAATTTCTTGTAGTCCTTATGAAGAATAATGTTTTACTGTTTTATTTTCTTTCATGTTTCTTTTTTAAAATGAAAATATCTCTTTTGGAAAACACTATTGCAAATTTATTGCTACCAGAAAATATCATGGGTTCATATTTGTAATATATTATGGAGAGGGATTTCAGATTAATGGTTGGATGCAATTCAACTAGTAATCTTATTTTGATTTTTTGCCCTGCACTTTTCTTGGAATGAGTGATGAAGCATGTCAGCCCCTATAAAGAAAGGTTCTTATTGCTTCTTCCAAGATCAATCCACACAGGATGGTGATTGTTATATGACTTGTGATCTTGTTTTTTTTCTTCCACTAACGAATATTGAATCTTGTTTGTAATTCTTATGTACTTTGGTTTACTTCAGTAATATGTGATATTTGGTTTTCCATATCCTGGATTCTTGACCAATTTAAGGTGAGACTATTTCCTGAAAAAATATTTATACTCACATAGTTCTACAAGTTTTTTAATTTCATAAAGATAATGTGTATTCAATGGGAAGCTCGTACCAAAGTGTTTACAATGTCCATATTTTATAATAGATACGATAGAGAAGGAGAGTCATCCCAGTTGTTGTTGATTTTTTTCAGCACAATTGATCCTATGAAGGAGCCTCCTATTTCCATGGAAAACAATGTTTTGAAAATTCTTTTGGTGGAATATTTGATTGATAAAGTTTCATGTTATGTGTATGATGAAAGAGATACAAAGCTAACATTTTAATCCCTTTCTGAAACCTCATAATCTGCAACTGGAGTAAAAAAAATCCTACAAAGGATTATATAAAAATTGTATCAAGTTACATTATTCAAATATGATAAAAACTAGTGAGATACTTGTCTAAAACATCAAGCCCATTGTGCCAAAATGAGAAAGATAAACAAAAAATACCTTCCTAGGTGTCCTAAACCTAATCCTTCAATTAACCAGTGGAAAAAAAAACTAATACGAGACATAATTTCCTCAATCTGGGCCCTTGAGCCTAAGAACTTGGAGGATACAGATTAAGGGAACGAAGTTTGCCTCCTTACCTCAATTGTTTACCTAATAAAGAAGATAAAAATATATGCAAAAAAACACTCCAAGGCAAGGAAAACTTGGGATGACAAGATCCTATACAACCCTAGAAATAGGGACGATGACCTTCCTAGACAAAGCTTTACCCACGTCTGGACTATTGTTTGCTATGCATTCAGTATAATTCCCTACCTTATGGGAAAATAATGGAAACCACTGAAATGTTAGAACAAACCAAACTTCCCTTAGAAAATGATATAGACTTCATAGAGGAGAAATATATGTTAAAATTTACCATAGAGAAAAAAAACTGATACCAGGATACTGGGTTAAACAAAGCCTCACATATAAAAACTCGTGTGCTTCCAAATTACATTTAAAATCTCAAGAAAACAAACATTTGCAGCTGCTTAAAATGTACATAAATAAAAGAGAGCTTACACAAACACAAATATACTAATATATAAATACACAAGAAATTCCCTGGCCAAATATTACAGTGGATGGCCTTTCGACTCTCGGCCCTTTACAAAAAGCTCTCAACCCATTCCTCACTCTCTCTGTATTTCTCACTTGTCTCACTTATTTTTCATCCTCACACAACCCTCCTATTTATACATAAATATGAATTTATTCCACTCCATAAATTCCTCCACACAAATCTCAACTAAAATCTAATTTATATTTATCTTATTTTGGACTCAACTAAGTCCCGTTTATGGAATTCCTAATCCCTAGATTATCTACCTTATTCAACTCCACTCATATCCTTAATTATTTAAGGAATATTTACAATAATCCTCATATTTATATTTTCTCTCTTAATTTATTAAAAATGATCAAAATAATTAATAAAATAATTAAAACACCTCACCCCCTAAATTACACAAATGAATAATGAAAATTTATCTTTGATGCTCCTGCATCAGACTTCCCATGTAAAGAAGTTTCCATAGACTCCTATGTATGAGGTCTATCGATTTTCTGTAATAATGCGACAACCACAAGTCCTGATGACTTGCTCTCTCCAGGATTCCAAACTCTGTTATGCTACTGGTCCTTCAAAGTATCAACACTATTTGGTAACTCATCACGCACTCTGTCAATCGGATTCCATCGGCTTCTCCAACACTTTCTTTTTCCAATTCCTCCAAGTAATTTCTCTTTGTCAAATTATTTCGTCTCTAACTGAGCTGAACACTCAACTTTCTGCAATGAAAAATAATCAAGAACTCCTTCTTGATCACAACTATAGTCATTGATTTCTTTTATAGCAACAACTTTCTCATCCACTGTTGTACCTGCATTCACCAAAAAACTGTTAGTTTTAAAAAGATAAGACCTTTCGGTCTCTTTTGATGCTTCAAGCACCAATCTCTCATCATCGAATTTCTGGATTTCAACAGATATTGTTTTGAATTGTTGGTTGCTTTCATCTTTATCTTGCTGGATCAATATTTCTGTCTCCTTTATGTCTCTATAGACATAAATTTCTTGTTGCCCCTGATATTTCATCTCAATGCCAAATAATTTCTGTTCAATTTCTCTAATTTCGACATCATATTTGTTAATGTCATTTTCTATACCTACAGTCACATTATTATCTGAAAAGTTATAACATTTGTTCAACTCTATAAATGTTAAAAACATTTCATCCCTATCACGCATAGTAACTGTAATCTCTTCTGGATTAGATTCTACAAGCTTCAATTCTCCCTCAGGTTCCTTAAGCCACCGTTCCAAGAACTAGATTTCCATGTGAAATCTTTCCAACACTTCATCATAACCTTCATTCCCAGCTTCATTCTTCTTCTAGAAATCTTCCTGAGTTATCCTGCTTTCTGTTTCATCACACTGCAAAATTCTGTCAGCAAATTCATTAAACAAATACATTTGTTTACCTCCTTGGAATATCTCTTCGGCATTTCCATTATGATTTTGTTCCATAACAGCTTCAACTAGCTGTCTTACCCCAAACAAGAATTCATTTATGATTTCTTCCTGCTGCAACAAATCAGTACCTTCCTCCTCTGAAAGGAATTCTCCATTAGACTTTACCTCAAGAGTTTCCTTCATCTCGGTGACAGTTTCATCAGACTGTCCACCATCTTTCGCACATCCTGCAAACATACATAAACTATGAGATTTAAAAATGCAAGGATTCATAGCCTCATTTTCTTCTCTTGCCAACACATCTTCATATTCTTCTGAACTATTCCAATAGTTCATGAGATCTTCCCCATTGATCTCTTCACCTAGAATTTCACCTTGTTCTGGGCCACAAATGGAAACATCCATTTCCAACTCAGCCTCTCTGAGTTCTTCACACCTCATTTGAGCACTTATCATCTGCTTGAGCTTCCTCAACTCTTCTGTCAGCTGTATGTTTACCTGCTGTTCCCTCTTTGCGTGTAGTCTCTGCCACTTCACTTTCTTCCTCATGGTCCAACCATGTGTCTGGTCTTTTATATTCCTTTGCAACAATTCCATCAAAAATTAAAGGTGAAATGTTATCTCAGCTTTCTCCCGCTCATAATCTTCATCATTCAACTACTCACATATGCCACTTACCTTGGCATTTTCCTTCTTCCTTCTTCTATTATTACGGTCTTCCTCAGAATCTCTGAAATGACTATCACCAGTCATATTCTCCTCCTTTGTGAACTTCATCTGTTCACGTGTGGATTTCATTTGAATCCTCTTTTCAGCAAGTCTTCACACTTTCCATTCAACAATGCAAGCTTTCTTCCGATGCTTGGCATTTTTCGGTTCCCTGTCTTGGAGTCATTCTGGCAATTTTCTTGCTTCAATTTGCCACAAACAACACTTTAGTTACTCATGTGTTACAATGACCAATTCTTTGGGTGTTGGGATCTGCCGATCATGCATCCAATTACATTCAAACCTTTGACTTTGGTTTAAGACTCTTTGACTTCAGACTTTACATCAACTTTTCATCTTGGATGAAAAATACTCAATCTTAACTCAAACTATCCAAACTTTCTTTTGAACCTAACATATGTTTTGAGTTCAAGGCTTTCCCCAATAATTATGATAGTGGATATTTTGACTTAATTCAAGTGATACAATCTTCCAACGAACATACACCCCTAATACATTTTAGGATGTAAAATCTTCACTCTCTTTCATACTTCATTCTTATGAAAAATCATCAGTTTCCCATTATCATTTCACATGATACTGAAGTATTTAGTCGAAGTGCAATTCATGTTTTCCAAGATTTATTTTATGGTGAATATAAATAAACCATTCAATTTCCAACATTCAAAAATACCTTCTCGAAATGGTGTATCATACCTTATGCTCCCATTAAGGATATCAATAAACCTTCTTTTTGCAATTGCAACTCTCTGGCCTCCACTCTTCTGTGTTGTCTTTGTCACTGTGAATACTTGCATGCCCTTCATACCATAAGCTTGTCATTTTAGTGCAAACATTTTCCTGCACTTTCATGCACCATACAACATCAATTCACATCTCTTCACCTATGTATAGAGAACATGTTTTCAACCTCTTTAATGAATAATGTACAATTCATATATTGTGTCCCTCCTAAATAATTCCTCCTTAGCTACTGCCACATGATGGTAAAATAAAGATTCTACAACATCAAGAAATTGTGTTTTCAACCTTAAACACAAATCAAAATAATTCTCCCATTTCCAACTACAAGCTTTGGTCCAAAATGAATTAACCAAAACTGCGAAGAATTCATTATGCATAATAAACCCTCTCACATAAAAATGCATACTTCTTTTTATATCACCCGGGGTTAGCGCATTTTCCATTCGTTCATACCCCCGCATTTGCAACATTTTCACTTTAATTTTGAACAACATGTTGACATATCTATAAATCATTCCTGCGGAAATACTTATCTACAAATTTGATTTTGGTTAAGAAAACCCAAAAATGTCAACATATGATATGTTCACCCCACAATTTTACTTAACATTCCTTTGCCCGAAATTTACCACGCTTCCTTTACAAATCATAATGGTTTTATGCTTTGAACTTGTTTTATCGAACAATTTGTAATTTTGGTCACAGGCTCTTCACTGTCGCCTCAGCATATGCCCCTGCTGCACTCTCACCACTAAGCATAACACAATCAGTCCCATCCAGAACAACATTAGCCATATCTATAGCTTCAACACGAGTAGGTGAGGAGACTTAATCATGGATTCCAACATTCTAGTAGCAGTGACAACGGGCTTCCAAGAATATTTCACTAATTCTCAACGTAATTACCATTCTTTCCTCCGCGTTACGGACTATGTAATCAGACTCTTACACAACTGCTAGAGTCACACACTGCCAGTGTACTCTTCTACAGGAGTGTCAACTCTGTTCCACCATAGAATTCCAGCTCTAGCTTTACAGCATGACCCCAACTTCTCCAACATCTGCATCTAACATCTGCAGTCTCTCCAGCTTACGGCGACAGATTTCCACCATTTGCTGACTGTCTTTAAGGTTTCGACTCCAATGGAAACTATGCCTATTACTTCCACTCCATCTAGAATGATGTATAATTTGAAAAAAAAATTCCAGACACCATAACAAAAATTTAAGCTCCAGCAAACACAAACTGTTCTATCCGAAGCACGAGGCTACTAGATGTCCCTGGCATTCCTGGCAGGTTCTTCATTGCAACCCTGAAAAATATTCTTTACAATTGAAAATTATCCTATAATTACACCTGATGATCAAGACCACTATTGCAAGACTTCTGCCAATATCATATAGAACGAAGGTTCATATGGAGAAGCTAACGTGATTCAGTGACATTTTTTCTAGAATATATTCTTCTAGCGAGTTATAGTGGCCATCACAACAAATTCCCCACAAAAATATACAAGAACTTCGACAACCTCATACATACCCTGAAAATCACACCCTGGATTGCAAACATCATTTCATAACAACCCAATGAACCATTGAGAAAACAACAGGCTTATTTCTAAGACTGTAAATGCTTCTCAGTGTTGCTAGTCTGCAGATAACCTAATAACATAGTCAAACGAGGGACTCCTGAACCAAAACTCTCCGTGCACCTATATCATAGAACTTTGCGACTTCATTTGATAATATCACATTTCTCTTTTACAGTTACTGCAATCCTGCTACTTTCCTGACAATGAATTTGAACATAAGAAATCACATAGGCCTGCAACAATCGGAGTCTAGCTTCCTTCAGAAATCCTAGATGAAATATAAATCATCCATTCTGACCTATTTTTCAATGACACTTTGCAAATATAGACTCATTTAAAATCAAGCGGAACGCTATGCACTGTTTTCACCATAAATTTCACAAAATGTACCAGATTTGCCCAAGTTGTTGGAAATGATTATTTAAACTGCACAAAACCAGACTCTTTGATCTATTTTCAACTGGAAGTTAAGAATATGGACTTCTTTAACATCAAATATAACGTTTTTGAATACTTTCGCCATCAAATTTCATAATCTGTATCAATTTTGAACTAGATAGTTGGAAAAAATAGATTAAATAAAACGAATCCAGGTACTCTGACCTATTTTCCAATGATATTTAAGATATAGACATCTTTAACATCAAATGTAAGGCTGTGGACTGTTTTCACCTCAAATTCCACACATTCTTCTCCAACCTTAGACTCTGATACCAAAATGATGCTAGGATACTGGGTTAAACAGATCCTAACATATAAAAACTCGTGTGCTTCCAAGCTTGCATTTAAAATCTCAAGAAAAAAAACATTTGCAGCAGCTTAAAATGTACATAAATAAAAGAGAGCTTATACAAACACAAATATACTGATATATAAATACAAAAGAAATTCTTTGGCCAAATATTACAGTGGATGGCCTTTCGGCTCTCGGCCCTTTACAAAAATCTCTCAACCCATTCCTCACTCTCTCTGCATTTCTCACTCGTCTCACTTGTTTTTCATCCTCACACAACCCTCCTATTTAAACATAAATATGAATTTATTCCACTCCATAAATTCCTCCACACAAATCTCAACTAAAATCTAATTTAGATTTATCTTATTTTGGACTCAACTAAGTCCCGTTTATGGAATTCCTAATCCCTAGATTATCTACCTAATTCAACTACACTCATATCCTTAATTATTTAAGGAATATTTACAATAATCCTCACATTTATATTTTCTCTCTTAATTTATTAAAAATGATCAAAATAATTAATAAGATAATTAAAACACCTCACCCCCTAAATTACACAAATGAATAAAGAAAATTTATCTTTGATGCTCCTGCATCAAAAACACAAATCATAAACACAAAATGTTTATCCTAGAGAACCCCAATCTTGGGAAAAACAAGCTAACAAAATATTATTTTAGTGTCCCTTGGCCAAAATTGACTAAGTTGGTTGTTGAAATTTGCAGCAAGAAACATTGAAAATGGAAACCAGAAAATGACACACGTAAATGGTACCATATGAGGCTTTTGATTTAATTTTCCCTTAATTAAATTGGAAGAGAATTTGTAATTTCATCTCATGACAAATTGTATTAGTTAACTGAGTCATTAAGACTTATTTATCTTAGGACATTCGTGTTAGAGGTCAGAGAGGAGGCATGTAGAGGACTTTCCATGATTTTAGGGTGTCTAGTTACAGTTATTTGTGAGTTGTAATTGGTTAATTAAATTAATTGAGTTAAAGTCGGTTTAACTAGTTCTAACTGAGATATGATTTAGTGATAGGTCCAGTGAATTAAATATGATATAATTCACAAGTAGTGATCAATAAGTTAACTGATAATTCGCTACAAATAGTTATTGCATGTCAGTTCTAAGGAAGGCCCAGTTGAGACTAAGGTTAAAGGGAAGAGATCTAGCAGTTGTACTATTAGAAAATTGTACAGATCATGCATGAGGTCATCGAGAATGCCCTAAAGGATTGTACAATCATTAATTGTTATTTTCATAATTAATAGGGTCTAAATTATCCCAAGAATTCGTAAACAAGGCAGGCCAGGCAAAGGCAAGAAAAAGGTTAAATACTTGACCGATTTTGCTTATATTGCAAGCCATATTCGAGAAGGATCATAGTGAGATAATTAATAGAGTGTAGGAATTTTATCAGTGGAGAAAAATAATTGTATTGTTTCATGATCTTGACCATATGAAATATAGAGATAGAGAGGTTTTGAGCAGTTTCTTTCCCTAGATACATCTTGCGTTGTGTGATTGATTTACTTCTTTCTCTTACTTGTTATGTGATTGTGCGATCATATTTGGTTTCCGAAAATTATAGGAAAGATTAAGTATTTTTTTTAGTACATTAAAATATAAAATTCAATCCTGTTGTTAGAGTTTCTATATGGTATCAGAGCGCTAGGAATAAAAACAGAAGAGAAGAAATTGAGTTTATTTTGAACAAGTTCAAATTTGTAGATTTATTCTTCAGGACCCAACGACAGATCAAGATGTTTTTCAATGGCTTAAGACTCGAATATTCTCTCAAGGGAAATTCGAATTACATAGCATGGAAGGATGGGATGGAGGCAGTGCTCGAGGACAACAAAATGAAAGAATTCATAGACAGTGATATTCCATAACCCGCAATAGTAGATTCTCAACTTTTTGATGCATGGGAGAAGAAAGTAGCAAAGGCGGGAAGGATCTTATTAGAGGGAGTTCGAGATCATAGTGTCTCATGTCTCCATGGGAAGGTGACTCCATATGCTATTTGGAAGGGCCTTGACATATCTGTTTCAGAAGAGAAGTGACCACATGAAGTTGGTGTTGAAGGACAAGCTCAGAAAGATCAATATGGAGGAGGGCGACATGATCTAGAAATACTTGACAAAGTTCACTCAGTGCCGAGATGATCTTGGAAGGGTTTGGGTGATTGTTGTTGATGATGATTTGGTGAGCCTAGCACTTCTAGGTCTTCCAAAGAGCTGGCATATTTACCAGGACTCTATGAATGGGAGGGAGAAGTTACCATACTAGGAGTGTTTATGGTCTGACTTCGTAATAGAAGAGATAAGGCGAAGCACCAAAGATGGGACCTTCGACAAAGAAAAAGAAGAAGATTTTGCATTGGTCAGAAAAGGAAAGAAATCCAAGGGAAAGAATTCAAAAGGCGAAGAGGGAAAGAAATACTTTTCCAAGATAAAGTGCTTTCACTGTCACAAGCATGGCCACTATGCCTCGAATTGTCCACAGAAGGAGGCAAGCAAAAAGAAGCTTGCAATTGCAACGGATGAAGTGCTATATTCACAGTTCGAGCTTGATTTTACTCTCATTGCATGCATGGAAAACACTATAATGGGATTCATGTGGTATATAGACAGCGGTGCCTCGTTCCATCTGATGGATAATAAATATCTCTTCAGTGATTTGGATAAGGACCTCTAGCAGAACATAAATTTTGGAGATGATAGGAGGTATACCGCGACCGACATAGGTACAGTTACCTTTCAGTGGGAGAATTAATCCCCTCTCATACTCAAATATGTTTTGTATGTTCCAGGACTAAAAAATAATCTTGTCTCCATAGAAATATTGGAAGACCATGGTTACAGTGTCATATTTAGAAAATGAGAGGTGTTCCTAAACACATCGCCATGGGACGGGTGAAACATATCAGTGCAAGAGTCAAGAACCTATATGATCTCGAGGTCGAAGATGCATGCAAATATTTGAGGAGAAAAGCATAGGTTAGTGACTTGGTGGTTGAGAGGGAGCACAAATTACCTCTCAACTTTCAGCCTCAGAAGTAGTCTCGCAAATTTTTAGAGCAACCACAATCGGAGAAGAAGAGAGGAGACCGTGTAGAGGTATCCACTCAAGTAAAGACTTCCAGGAGGGGGGAATTTTGAACCAGATGGACAGAAGGAGAACATGTATCCATAAATCTAGGTGAGAGGTGGGGTGATGTGTGGACATAATCCCAAGAGAAGAAATTTGGGCAGGATCCATTGCGATGGCTTGCCTCATGGATTGGACTTGGCTACGAGGAGTCCATACTACATAGTAGCAGGAAGGATCAGTAATATTGATACAGTCAGATGTCAGGAAGATATAAATTAGAGTGAAAGAATTAAAATACTGGAGTGCAAACCAGAGTTGGAAGAAATGCAGAGGGAACATATGTAGAGTTAGCAGTAGTGTAGATTTTTCAATAGAAAGTGTAGTAGCTAGCACTAGTCAGAGACTATGATGACAGATGGATCATGCTGATTCAGTTTTTTTTAGGCTATTCAATTTCAGGAGTTGCAGGAGAAAACAACACTAGAGAAGTGTTGCATGGTGTACATTCCAAAGGTATCAGATAGAGATAGATTGAATTCCTTTCTTGTTGAGAGGGAGTGTTGAAATTTGCAACAAGACACATTGAAAATGGAAACCAAAAATGGAATCCATAAAATGGCACCCAGAAATGGTACCATATGAGGCTTCTGATTTAATTTTCCCTTAATTAAATTGGAAGAGAGTTTGTAATTTCATCTCATGACAGCTTGTATTAGTTAATTGAGTCAGGAATAATTAGTTAGCTTAGGAAAATAGAGTTAGAGGTCAAAGAGGAGGCATGTGGAGAAATTTCCATGATTTTAGGGGCTCCAGATAAAATTATTTGTGATTTGTATTTAGTTAACTCAATTAATTGAGTTAAAATCAGTTTAACTAGTTCTAACTGAGAGATGAGATTGTGATAGGTACAATGAATTAAATCTGATTTAATTCATAACTAGTGATCAATTAGTTAATTAATAATTCATTATAAATAGTTGTTTCATGTTAGTTCTAAGGAAGGCTTAGTTGAGACTGAGGTTAAAGGGAAGAGATCCATCAGTTGTACTTTTATAAAATTGTACAAATCATGCATGTGGTCAATGAGAAGGCCCTAAAGGATTACACAATCATTAATTGGTATTATCCAAATTAATAGGAGCTCAATTAGCCGAAGAATTCATATCAAGGCAGGCCAGGCAGAGGTAAGAAAGAGGTTAAATACTTGACCAATTTTTCTTAAATTGCAAGCCAGATTCGAGCAGGATCAGAGTGAGAGAGTCAATAAAGTCCAGGAAGTTTCTCAGTGGAGAAAGAGAATTGTATTGTTTCATGATCTTGGCCATATACAATATAGAGTTAGAGTGGTTTTGAGCAATTATTTCCCCAGATACATCTTGTGTTGTGTGATTGATTTACTTCTTTATCTTACTTGTTATGTGATTGTGCGATCGTATTTGGTTTCCACAAATCGTAGGAAGGATTTAGTATTTTGTTTTAGTAAATTACAAGATCAGATTGAATCATGTTGTTAGGTGAAGTAAGCCATCACTGCTTACATCTATGGAAAATTACAATGAAGTCTTCTCAAACCTCTTAAAGGCTTCGTTACATGCAATCCACTGGCAAGAAAAACCATGTGCCAGAAACCACCACTATTTTCCAGAGTAACTTTCACCAAGTCAATTTTACCTAAAAATACAAAAAACCAATCCTCCATTTATTGTGTGTGATTTCATCCCTGAGGCAATCCCAAAGAGTTTGGCAAACTTCATGGAAAAATATCCAGTGGAAGGGAATCTTCTCATTCATGTTCTTGAATCCATTTTTGTTCCCCACACATTGTGTGGACTTCGTCTTGAAGCCCTCCATTCATATTCAAAAGAATTAAATTATGAGGCACCCATTTTCTGTCTAGTGTTTCCACGGAGGCACTTTGAAACTCACATTAGGGAGTCTTTAGTGACCATTAAAACCTTTGTACAACAAAGATGGGGAGGTAGACCCAACAAATTAACCCATAATAACTGGAGCTCTCTAAACTCATATGAAAATTAAAAGTGCACTGACAAGGTAAAAAGAACCAAATCCACATCATCATAACATCAAATACTTGCCATTAAGACAACTTCAAAATCATTTGTGCAATCAAATAAAAAGGAGGAAAAAATCCCTCTACGAGGGAGAACTTTTTACCTTCCTAGAAAGCAAACAATGCAAAAAATTATCAAGCCAAAGACATTGTTTGTATGAAGTTGAATTATGCCCACAGAGGTAACCAAATAACTCTTGACCTCATCATGAAATTTTCACCCTACAAAATTCATTCAAAAGGAAAATTAATTGAATAGTCATAGGCCCTGACCCAGATACAATGCTTCTTGCACTTCTGGGATGGCTCATAATCCGCATGCTTCTCTCCAATCTACCAAGTACCTCACAAATAGTTACGACTGCTCCTATATTGCACCTAGAAACCATAACTGTCATTTTTTTTCCAGTATCATTTCCACTCTCCTCACCCATCGTGCTCATATAGCAACCATTGGTAAGTATTTTCTAAACCAAAATCTGGAAAAGTTATTTTTCCTCTTAAATTTGATATTTTTAGTTTCAGGTTATTCTTAGTAAGAATTTTCCTCTTGTTATTTATTTATAGGTTTGTGTTTTTGCAGCTCTTACCAATGGCCCTTATATGCTCAATCTTTATTGTGATTGTTATATGAATAACCACAGGGCCCTTTGTGAGGCCATGTGTTTTATGATGGATCCTGATCTTAGGAATAAAGTTTATTATGTTCAATTCCCTAAAATTTTTGATGGCATTAACATAAATGATTGATAAGGATTTGTGGTACATATTGAGTGGAACGTGATACTACGTGGCTACCTGCCCAGTTTTGCATGCTTATGAACATGCTCAATGATGAAGAGCGGACGATGTGGATACACCTCTATGCCCTGTTAAATGATGAAGAATAGAACATTATCTTGATTTAAATGTAATGTATGTGAAAAGGGTTTTAGGATTGAATCAAAATCATATTATAATGCACCAATTTTACTATGACTTTGGGATATGTCTTCATGCTTCACTAGTCACTGCTCTGGAAAATATATCTTCTTACAATTTCTTTTATTGTCTATTCTTTTTGTTATTAGTCCATGTCGTTGGCATGAGACTATAGTAATCGAAATGTCTTTTTATCATTATTAGTCCCTGTGAATAAGCTAAATTTTATTAGCCTCTCCACGCATTTTCAATATTGCAACCTATCATAATCTATCAATTTTCATATTAACCAATCAAATTATTTGTGATCTTATTGGCCTCTTCCTGAGGCATCCATCTATATTCTCCTTCATTTTCCTTAAGTTAAGGGATTGCAACACTAATATTTTCTCAGACTTGAAGTAATGCTAGCATTACTTGACTAGCATCAAATGTTTAATTTAATTGTGAAAATATTCTACCATTTGCGCTCAGTTAGCTACCACCTGCATGTAAGAAATGTGGATATGCATGTAAACAACGTGGCTTGACTAGTGTACATCTCTTTGGATGCTGGCAAGAAATGATGATGTTGGCTTCTTAATAACAGATATGTACAGATAGCAGATGGCTTCCTCGATGGCTTCCTCTCTTCGCTCAAAGAGGGCACCTACAGAATCATTGACACTCAACAGCAGACATTGGGGCAACTCTAGAATCAAGAGATGGATTCCTCTCTTCCTTGAAGGAGGGATTCAATTCCACAGAGTCTTCCTGGTTCTTTGTTTCCACAGGTTTTTGGGTGTCGACAGCTTCAATGAACTTGTCTCTTAGTCATTTGCGCTTCTTGCTTTGGTGACCCTCCCCAGTGACAAGAACCACAGTGGTGTGGAAACTCTTCAATCCTCACGGTTTCCTAATTGGGGCTTGGCAGTCAAGGTTTCCCTGTTACCTTCATGGCTCCCCTGTCTGTCGAAGGCCCCTTAACAGAAACACGACAGCTGCTACCTATTAAATTTCTGAAAGTAACTCCAACAACAGTTGTTTCTAATGCCGGGGTATCCCAATTATTTTTGTTTGCAAGGGCGATGATGTTCCTCTGCAAGAAACAAAACCTGGTTTAAGATAAGTAACTGGTACTCTATTTTTATAGTCACACTTATGATTAGCTCGATAGTAATTGTATACTATTCAATATGACTGGTATCAACTATGTGAATTTGTAACCAACCATGTTGTAAGCACTTGCATTTACAGTCATAAGCTTCTAGTTAAGTTTAGTGTCAAGATTTGTTTCATTTTTTAAATCCACAACCCTATGCATTTTTCAAATCCAAAAACATGTGCATGAGGGAGCAGGAGTTGGTTACAACTAGTTTATTTGTAAGAAATATATCAAAAATAAATACATATAATTAGGGAGCATGAATTGGTTACAACTAGTTTATTCGTAAGAAATATATCATAAATAAATACATATCATTATGGAGCACCTCAGCCGAAATACATATTTTGGTGGTCATTGCCACACTTAGTTGTGATTTCCCATAGATATACTGTCTGCAATTATTTGTGTATATATGTAATAAGTCACTCATATTTCTTTGAAATAAATACTGATGATGCCCATAAGGTGCATTTGAAATATCTTAAATGATAACGAATCCACACAAGCATTGGTGGAGACCAGAATGGCTATAAAGCTAGCACATATAAGCTCAATAGATATTTAATAAACAGATATTGCAGATAGGGATGGGGTCATTAGGGGACCATTTCTGTCTCTGTCTGAAACGTACTCTGTACAACCTTAGGCTACTTATGCCATGATATCATTGTTAGTTTAGCACAAATTTTATCAAGGACATTGAGATGAATTTTTTCTCCAAAGTCTGACCTTGCTCCTTACTCTAGCGGGGTAACATGGGCCTTTCTCCCATTGTCCATATTCAATGGGAGTTTTGCAATATCACATTCAAGAATAGAAAATGCAAAACCACACTATTATTCAATGGGAGTTCTGTAATATCACATTGAAGAACAGAAAAAGCATAACCACACTATTCAAAACCGCACATAAATTTCTGGAGTGATTTTCATTTATTATAAATAACTTCAATAAATTTATTTTCTAAAACACAAATAATTAGAGAAAAACTAACAAGAAATTTATTTTCTAACTAACTAGAAATTTATACATTAACATATGGATAATATTAAATGTATAGCGTAGGTACCTCAGCAGCTGAAATTCCTGATGCAAACTTTTCCATTTATGTCCTCAAGGCACCATTCTGAAATTCCTGATGCAAGATTTTCCATTTATGTCCTCAAGGAATTTGACTGGTGCATATCAGACTATTTTCAAGGAGCAAAAAACTGATTGTACCTGGGACGTCAATTATTGCCTGATAACACCCATTTACGCCCATTTTCTGATTAGCTGAATGTAACTGAATAAGTTTTCTTTCATGACTTAGGTGTTGTAGCGCTAGCACTTTCAACTTGCTGTGGAAAATGCATGAAAATCACCGGCACTTTAGTCCTGCTATGGAAAATGCATCAAAAACTATTATTTGGTGTTCATGCCTCAGAAATATCCAAATGTAAACGTGGTTACCTTTTGTAAATACTCCTGCAAGTGTTACTTTAGTATTTTTACTCGTGTCTATATGCTAGCAATTCTTAATTGGATATTTTGACAATTGTCCATATGCTCTCTGATGTACCTTTTAAGACTTTAGTCAAGGATATATGTCATATGGATTCTATTTATAACTCAATTTATTATATACTTTTTACTTAGAGTTATAATATTGAAAGCTATTTTATATCTTAATTTATCCACTATGTTTTGAATGAATTCTTTTCAACATCTATTTTATTAAATTTGGATTAAATTCAATTCGGTTATGCTTTTGAAACGTTAAATCAATGCGAAATTTTTACTTAGAGTTAAAATATTGAGAGTTATTTTATATGTTAATTTATCCACTATGTTTTGAATGAATTCTTTTCAACATCCATTTTATTAAATTTGGATTAAATTCAATTCGGTTCGGCTTTTGAAACTTAAATCAATGCAAAAAATATAAATTTGGGTAAACCTAAAACTGATAAGTTTAATTGAATTTTGCAAGATTGCTGAAGTAAATGCCTTTTCAATTTATGTTGTGAACTGAACACAACATTTGACTTTCTGCATAAAAGTAGAGGGAACGTGAGCAACATGAGTGATAATTTGTCTGAACAACTTTGCGTAAGACTAGTGTTGGAGAAGTCCCATTTACAGATTCATTGAGGTCGCAAAGGACAATTTTCAAGTCCTTGAATGGCTCCTGCATGTTGTTGATTGGAAGTATTGGATTTCTACAGAATTTTTGATGTTTTACAACCCATTGTCTAGCGGGTCGAAACGAGAGCATCACGACAGTGACAAGAGGCTACCTAAGAGGCAATCATTCCCAGGAAGGAGGTCACTATTCCTCATAAATTTTACCCGAAAGCCATCACACACTTCTACACGCCTTTGTATCATATTATAAGCTTCGTTTACGGGAGTTTGAGTATTGAGTAGTAGCATTTGGAGGCCCTCTATATTTCTTGTTCTTTCGGTAGGCCAGTATCATATATGTAGATATCTACTAATATATTTACATACACTAAGCTGCCTTTGATACGTAGCAACTATGTCCATTTACCTTGTTCCTTAGTCACCAGCCAATCTCATAATTGTACGGAATCAATTAGGCATGTAATAGAAATACTACATCCTTTCCATAATATATGACTAGCTTCTCTACTTGGTTAGCTTATTAAACCTACAACACGAAAGATTGGGCCCTCTTGTGGAAGGCGGTAATCCAATCCCGAGGTCTTGTTATTGCTAGAAAATAAGAGCATGTGCATTGCAAACCTGTCTACTGCAAGCTTTTCATGCATGATTCTTCCACCTGATCATGTTGTTTTAATCAATCCCCTTCTGGGGCCTTTGAGGGCCACTCTCCTGGTTATGCATAGGCTCGAACCTTGGACACAAAAGCGAGTTTTAATTTTTGTTGGGCATGTTGTTGTCGATTCCCCTACACTTTAATTCTCATCATCTGCTGATCTTTCATTTGTATTTCTATTGAATGTTGAATATTGATGTGTGGCCTCCATGGCAGGACAATCTGTTACGCCAGGATATGTTAAGCAGTGGGGAATCACTGTTTGGTTGGAGCCTAGCCCGTAGGAAGATCACTTAGTATGAGTCATTGCTTGAAATTGATTTCAATGCTTAATGTTGGAATTTGAGTGGAAATTAGTCAATTTTTTATTAACTTAAAAATTAATGAATATTCAAGGAAACTAGACAAATTTTTTAGTAACTTAAGAATTTTGCTGCAAAATATATATTTTGAGAAATTGTTATCTGTAATGAGTTACTTGAAACTGTTAATTCGTATTTGTTACAGAATATGAAATTGGGCGAAACTGTTACTTCTTCTGTTGCTAGAGAATATGAAACTAGGCGCAGGAAATCTGTTTCTGTTACTCGAACTTCAACTTGGTGTTTATTCAATTTAGTGTCCTAAATTGATAGCATAAATTATATGTACTTGCACTATATGTACCTAAGTATCCCTTTTCTTATTTCATTTCTTTTAGTGTTTTATTGATGTTTTGGGTTTTGTTATGTTTGATTCTTAGTATGCTATTCTATGCTAAGAATATGAAGTTAAATCTATGTCAAAAAGGAAGAAAAAGGAAATCTTAGTAGATGAATTAAAACAGAGTTTTAGTTGCAAGTTCTGTCCCTAATTAGAAAATGACGAAAACAGAGAGTCCTAATCCATGGATATTATAGCTTTCAAATGATCATTCATGAAAATGAAAGTTAACTCAAAACACTACAACTCAATCTGATTTGGTTAGAGATTTGTTGGAATAGCTTGTGAAAGAGATTAAATTCTATTGCAATGAGGATCTTCCTAAAACATAAAAGAAGTATTAAAACAAACATTAACTTAGAACATTACAGTGAAATCTCATTCATATGATAGAGGTGTATTGGAATAGCTTGAGAAAAAGATTACTATAATGTAATGAGGATCTCCTATGAAATGCTGAAACAACTTATGACATTACAACTAGATCTCATTCATGAGTTAGAGGTTTGTTGGAAGATTTTGTTGAAAGAGATTAGGCATAATGTGATAAGGATGTTCTATAAAACAAACAATCAATAACCCACAGTATTACAACTAAGTCTTATTCGTGATTTAGGGGTTTATTGGAAGAGCTTTTGAAAAAGACTGTTTGTAATATGATGAGGATCTTCTATCTAATTGTAGAGGAGAAAATGCTAATAACTCAAAATAGTACAACTAATTCCTGTTCATATAGTAGTGATATATTGGAAGAGCTTGAGAAAGAGAATAGTTGTAAGATAATGAGGATCTTCTTAATCTAAATAATAGAAACTGAAATGCTAGTAACTCAAAATATTACAATTAAATCCCATTCATTTAATAGAGATATATTGGAAGAACTTGAGAAAAAGACTAACTGTAATATCATGAGGATATTTTATCTAAGAAAATGACATGAAACATAATGCTAAAAGATATAAGTTCAGAAAGCAGTCTAAGTAAGGAAATATGACAAAACAGAATTGAAAACTACTTATCTAGAGAGCATGTAAAGCCTCCTCGAATAGCAGGGGCCCTTTGCTATCAATTCAACATTAATCCTTTAACTCATCAAGCTTGTATTCATAACAACATCAAATTTTTACTCCTTCTATTATCAAAATGCTCGAAAACAGAGTATCATAGTAATGATAAAATATTTATCAAAACTTGTTCCTCTCGGAATTACCGAGCTGAAATTATATGCAATTACATAACTAATATTGAACAAAAGTAGGTATAGGTGTAGTTTTAAGTTTAAAATCAAAATAGAACTCTTTTAGGATTCCTGTTTTGCTGTAAAGCAAATTAGGAGTCATGATTCTTGTAGAAGACAGCTTGCTTGACTTTTGCTTTGACCACGTGCATAGGCAACTCCAGCTTTCGATCCAGTCTTCATGGAAGGGAATGAATGATGTAGGAAATATTTGGAATCCACCTAAGTGTGACTTTTCTCCAGATGACACCTGTAACATATGTAAACACCAAAATAGCTACGGAACGCTTGACTGGCTACAGAGTGACTACATTCTGTAGTTAAAACTGTTCAAAAATCATTAAGACAACAAAATCACAAAAGTACAATAAGTTAATCATTGTATGCAACCTTTAAGTAATCTTAGTCATTTTCATTGAGTTTTAGGTTTGTGAAATGATAAAGGAATGATGAAATGAAGTGAAGTTTGGCAAAAGAGAAGACAATTTCAGGGCTCAACATACCCCCACTGCAAAACTCTTGCATGTCCTCATGTAATTTCATCAAAAATTTATTCCATTTGCACTGATACTTCTGCAAGAACATCTAGCCTCCTTTTTCTGCATCTTCTGGTAGTCAATGCCATTCTGGGTTTCCTCATGAGTGATTTGAACCTAAGATCAATGAGCGCCCTATTCAGTTTCTTGTTTCTTTTCTTTAGCTTCTTGTTTGCTTTATATAGTGCTTTCATTTGCTGAGAGAGAGTGTTGTTCATGCTACCCTTCAATTTGACCTGCTCTCTTAATATTTAATTTTCATTCTTGATATGGTTATTCAATATCTCCAATTCATAATTGTCTCTTCTCAAAATTTTTATTGGAGGTTCTTGTGAACTGAGAGATCTTTCTCAATTTTCTAAGGCCCTTTTTTATAGTGATTCCACATAGTCATAAATCTGTTGTTGAGCTGGATCTATATTTGGGGTTCTTCTGTTAGGGTTTTCTTCGTACTGGTGTAAAGGAGATCTATCAACTGGAGATTGGATTGGATTTTCTTCTTCTTCAATGTTTATGACCCCTGTTTCCTTAATGCATGTCTTTTTCACCATGCCTTTAAGCCTAGAGCTTCTTCTCAATTTAGGTGGATTTTCATCTTTTTCTTCAGCACATTCACTTATTAATTTCTCCTTCCTTTTATTCCTGAGTTGTTTCTTGATCTTTATCAAATTTTCAGAGACTACTTCTTCACTATCTTCCTGTGTTGATGTATCAGGTTTGATCTCAACAGATTTAACAATTCCCCCCCTCCTACTTATTCTTACAGGTTCTTCTTTAGATAGTGTTTCTTCTGGTTCTTCAAAATGGTTTCTTAGGAGGAATTCATCTCAGCTATTTCCTACTTTTTTTAAATGAAACTCAATTAATATTTTAACTAGGCCATGATGATGCAAAGTAGTTTCTAGGAACTGAAGTCTTTTCTGAACATTAGAGACCATCCTTTTCAAACTATTAAGCAGGAATAAGGGTAAATTTATTTCATCCTCTAAGAAATTCATCATCAGTCTAATATGATAGACATACAAAGTGCCAAATCTACCCTCATAGGTTATGAATTTTTGTAAAATCAACAACAAATTCCTCCATTTGTTTTTTAAAATTGTACTAGGAATACCTTTTCTAAACACTGAAATGTCCATACCTGGTTTCCTTAGCATTTGTTTTCAGGTTTCATTATGGAACTCTTTATTTTTAAACCAACGTTCACCCTGTCGTGGTAATTCTGTGGCTTTAGCTATGAATGTCTCTGTGATGGTGAACTTAATATCCCCAATTTCTACCTCTGATCCATCGAATGACCTAGCAAATGACTTCGTGAATTCTTTGTGGAATCCATTGAACTTCTTCACAAAGTTTAGCCAGCCAACCTACTGTAATAATCCCTTAACCTGAGGGTATTCTTCTAAATATTTGGTCCCAATTGGCTCTGATCTCACAATAAGCCCCATTTCTCCTTGATACGAATTTCTTCCTTTCTTTGGCTTATATCCACTGCTCTATTTCTGATCTTCTGTCTGAAGAAAGACTAGCTGTGGAAGGTTGTTTTGCCCTAAAAATGACTTCTCTGTTTATGCAGATGAAGACTGACTACGGAATGTAATGGCAGTGAGTGGATACGGATGGATGAATAAGGTAATGGTAAATCATGAAAATTATTGGGTTAAGAGTTTGATATGGGATAAAAGACCGTGAAGAGATCTTATAATGATTTTCAAAATTCATCAATAAATGATATGATCTAAGGACGTGACCTAATAGGTCACATCTAAGTTCTGTCCGTTAATCTTTTAATTAATGATGAATTTTTATGGAGTGGGATGTAAGGGATTTGGTCGAGGAGTTTTTATGATAGGCAAGGGTCAATTCGAATGATAAAATAACTTTAGGAAACATATGATTTAACCATATTATATCTTTCATGTTTTGCTATCAAAAATAATTTTCACACAGTTTACCTTAGCCTTTTTGATTTTGCTGCTCTGTTGTGCTTTTCCTTCATCTGAAAAATATTGATCTTTTAAACTCCATAATCTTCTTTGACTCATCCTTTGTTTATTGAAGCAGGCTTGCAGGGTCAATTGGCTGCAGAATAGGCTTGGCTATAGAATAGGTAGCTGCAGAATGTACCTGTTAAAACTCTGAAATATGGAATGGAATGGAATGAAATGGATTATGAGTATGGAATGAAATGAAATATGGATGAAGTGAAATATGGAATGGAATGAGATGGATCATGGAATATGGAATGGAATGAAGTATGAAGAGAAGTATGAAAAGTGAATCTGCAACTTATGATTTTATGATACTTAACTGCAGAAAAAGAATCAATTTTGAAAGTCTAAAGTGTCAGAAGAATTCTAATTTTCACCTTATACTTTCTGTATAAACATGCCAATCAATGATTGGTTTTCACATTTATATTTTTTTTTAATTTTTTTTTAAATTTTTTTTATTCTTTATTTTTTTTTTTCTCTTTTTTTTTTTTTTAAACAAATGATTGAAGAAAAATAAAATTAAGTTAGTGAAGAAGAAGAATTCTTCTTTACTAACTTCATATCAATGTTATCTTGGAATTTCTTGACAAATTCTTCTCTTGAAAGTGGCTTATGATACAATTTCAGTCTGTGTCCATTTACAAGAAAAGCTACCTTTCCTTCATCTATTGTCCTGATTTTTATTGCTCCATTTTCGAAGATTTTCACAATCTTATATGGCCCAAGCCAATGAGTTTGGAATTTTCCTTGAAAATCCTTGAACTTTGAATCAAACAAGAGGGCCCAGTCACCTTCTTTAAATTTCTTTTCTTTGATGTACTTCTCATGCCAGCTAGTCCTTTGCTATTGGAATATGCTTGTTCTCTGGACCGCATCTTGTCTGATCTCATCCAATTCATTAATCTGCTCCAGTCGGTGCTTTTGTGCTTCTGTTAGATCAAGTCCTAATTGGAATGCCATTTTTAAAGTTTGGATCTAAAACTCTATGGGAAACAAGACTTGTTTTCCATAAACAAGTTCATAAGGGGTGTGACCTGTTATGTTTCTCCATGTAGTTCTGTAGGCCCATAAGGCTTCATGAAGCCTTTCTGCCCAATCTCTTCTATGTAAATGAACAATATTTTTCAGGATCCCTTCAATAACCTTATTGGTAGATTCCACTTGGCCATTTTCTTGTGGATGGTAGGGAGTAGATTTCCTGTTTCTAATTTTGTACTTATGTACCATTTGCTCCACCATCTTTGATGTGAATTGATCTCCTTGATCTGTAACAATTTATCTTGGGACATCAAAACGAGTAAAAATATCCTCAAAAAGAAAATTAACTACAAATGCTTCAGTAGCAAAAAGTAATGGTTTGGCCTCTACCCATTTGGTAACATAATCAGTGCAAACTAATATATATTTCTTTTGCTTTGATGGAGGATTAATAGGTCCTACAAAATCCAAAGCCCATTTCTCAAAAGGTTCAATATGTACCTAAGGTTGCAATGGCATCTCACCTGAAGGGGAAGGTTTCCCTACCCTTTGACAATTGTCACACCTTTTGACATACTATTTAGCATCTTTAAAGAGGGATGGCCAATAATATCCTAGTTGAAGGATCTTATAAGCTGTCCTCTTATCAACAAAGTGTCCACCACAAGGTTCATCATGACATTCCTTAAGAATCTCAGGCATCTCATCTTCTCGAACACATCTTCTGATAATAAAGTCTGGACCTGTTTTGTATAACTCATTAGAAATCCATGAATATTTTGCACTGTCAAAAATGATTTTTCTTTTATCTCTTGCATTCATAATTGAAGGAAATTTCCCTGAAACTAGATAATTGGAAATATCAGCAAACCAGGGAGTTTGAGTAGTAATTGCAAAGAGACATTCATCCGGAAATTGATCTTCAACTGGAGTATTGTCTTTAATGTTTTGGATTCTAGATAGGAAATCAGCTACTGTATTTTGTTTTCTAGGCCTATCCAAAATGGTAATGTTAAATTCTTGTAAAAGCAATAACCATCTTGTGACTCTGCCATTAGTAATTGATTTGTTCATTAAATACTTAATTGCAGAGTGATCTGCATGGACAAAGGTTTCATATCCTGTTATATAGTGTTTGAATTTATTTATGGCATGAACAACAGCTAATAACTCTTTTTTAGTTACAGTATAATTTAACTCTCAAGGAGTCAAATTTTTACTAGTATAGTAGATGGCATAAGGAATCAGGTCTTTTTTTCCCAACACAGCTCCTAAAGCTGTATCTGAGGCATCTGTCGAGATGTGAAAAGGTAATTTGTAGTTAGGTCCCCTTAAAATAGGTGCTTCAGAGATTTTTGTTTTCAGGGTTTCAAAGGCTAACTGGCAGTTAGGATTCCAATTGAATTCACAGTCCTTGGTAAGTAGTTTGAAAAGTAGAGATGTTATCTTGGTGAAGTTTTCTATAAATCTTCTGTAATATCCTATAAATCCTAGAAAAATCCTAACATATTTCTGACAACTTGGAGCTAATAGTCTAGAGATAACTTCAACTTTTGATTCATCAACTCTAATCCCATCTCCTGAAATATGATGTCCTAAGACAATACCTTCAGTGAACATCATGAAACATTTCTCATGACTTAATGAAAGGTTTGCCTCTTTACATATTTTAAGAACTTTTTCCAAGTTTTCTAAGGCTTCTTCAAATGTGTTTCCATAGACTGTGAAGTCATCCATGTATACCTCTACACAGTCATGTATTAGATCTGAAAAGATTCCTAATACTGCCCTTTGGAATGTTGCAGGTGCATTGCATAATCCAAAAGGTAATACTCGGTAAGCATAGGTACCCCAAGGACAGGTAAATGTGGTTTTAGCTTGATCCTCAAGTGCAACTTGAATTTGGTTGTAATCACTGAAACCATCCAAAAATGAAAATTACTTTTTGCTTGCTAATGTATCTAACACCTGATCTATGAAAGGTAAAGGAAAATGATCTTTAAGAGTAGCTTTTTTTAATTCATGGTAGTCAATGCATACCCTCCATTTACCATTCTTCTTAGGTACAATCACCAAAGGAGAAACCCACTGGCTGTCTGAAATGGGATAAATAAAGTTGACATTTAACAATTTCTGCAACTCTTCTTTAACAATCTCCCTAAGGTTTGGATTCATCCTTCTCTGAGGCTATTTGATTGGTTTACAATTTTCCTCTATGTAGATATGATGAGTGCAAGTCTTAGGGTTTATCCCTTTCATATCAGTGTACTCCCATGCATATGCAGAGGAGTGTCTCTGTAATATTTTGACTAGATTTTCTTGTTGAAATTTCTCTAGGTTTTTGTTTATGTTTAAGGTTTTTCCTGGGAATATTTCAATTGTAGAGCTGCTAAATTCTTCCATGGAGTAAAGAGACATTTGTCTTGATGACAAGAACTCAATGTTGGATTCTTCCTGGAATTGTTCATGTTTGTATTTTGAAGAAGATTCATGATTTTCCAAGGCATTCATAATCTGCCTATCTTCACTAATTTATGAAATAGTGAAGAGAGGTTGTATATCTTCTTCATCATCAATCCATTGAGTATCATCTAATTCTGTGATTGTTCTTGCTGGAGGATACAAGGTGAATTTCTTGGTTGAACTTCCATCAGAGATGTACAAATCACCAGATCTACAACTAATGAAAGCATCAGCTGTAGCTAACCAAGGTCTTCCTAATATAATAGGATATCCTCCTAGATCATTTTTAGGAGTTAGGATAATGAAATCCACAGGATACTCCCAAGAATCTAAGGACACTAGAATGTCTTCTAATACCCCATTTGGTTTGATTACAGATATATTTGCTAATTGTAGTAGTGTGGGTGTAAAAAGAAGATTAGGGAGTTTTAGTTTTTCCATGATTTGCCTACTCATGATATTGATTGCTGCTCCTAGATCAATAAGTGTGTTTGGAATTTCTATTCCACTGATATGTATTTTAACAACTCGATTTCCTGGATCTAGATATTTTGGAATGGCAATCTTTCCCATCATTATGTCTGCTATTTTTTCTCCCAGTTGTATTTTCTTTATCTCTTTTATTTTTTTTCCTGTTTTTTTCATACTCAACTCTTTTATTGCCTTTGCTAGAATTGGGATTTCCTTGATAGCCTGTAATAATGGAATCTTAATACAAAAATTTCTTAAATCATCTAGGAAATCATAGTTAGGCATCATAATTTGTTTCTCTACACCCCTATCAATTTGTAATCTCTCACGAAAAGGAGGTGTAGTAGTAGATGTTGATGGCTATTCTAACATAGGAGTTGAAATTATTGGTTCTTTCTGTTTTGATTTTTCAATATTTTTGTCTTGAAAAGATGTGCTTTCTTCAAGACTTTTATTTACCCGTAGAGAATCTTCCTCAAATTGTTTTGTTCTTGTATAGCTACAGAAGGTTTATTTCTTTCAAGTATTCTTCAAGACCTAAGTTTAACATCATTAA
Organism: Pinus albicaulis; assembly: GCA_034641835.2. Classification (NCBI taxonomy): domain Eukaryota; kingdom Viridiplantae; phylum Streptophyta; class Pinopsida; order Pinales; family Pinaceae; genus Pinus; species Pinus albicaulis. The sequence continues at coordinate 178,848,415 of CM076570.1, forward strand.
GGTTTAAAGGAGTAATCAAATAGGTTTGAAATTTTTGACCTTCTATCATATATGCATTCTGAGGGTTTTTATTGTTGGGGTTTGGTATTGGTTAGGCAGGCAACTGATTTGATTTTTGAGGAAATGGTAATGGAAGTAGTGGATTTTTATTTTGATTTTGATGTTGGTTTTGATGTTGTGGATTCTGCTGAGGATTTTGTTGAGGAGGAAAGTTTGAATATGATGGATAAGAGGGTGGATATTGATAATACTGGGAGAAACTTCCATAAGGGTTTTGTGCTCCTTGAGCCCGAGGTTGAGATTGATTTTGAAATTGGGGCCAAGGTTTCTGCCAAGAGTTCCAATTATTTGGGGGTTGATTATACATTTGATTACTAAAACCTTGTGTTTGAGGTCCCTACCAAGGTCTTCTAGAGACAAAATTAAGAGATTCTCTGGAATTTGTGGTTTTTTCTTCTTGAAAGACAGCTTTAAGGCCAGAGATTGAGGGACAATTCTTGGTCTCATGTTTTTCTGAACAAATTGCACAAGTCTCTATTAATTTTTCATCCAAAGGACACTCTCTTAAGGCATGCTTCTTCCTACATTTGGGACAAAATATTTCTAAGGCATCAGTTTCAGCTTTCTGCTTGTTTTGTAACTTAAGGGTGTCTATTTGCTCACTAAGAATCCCTAGAATGTCAGTTTTGAATTCATCAAGCATATTTCCTATCTCTGCCCTACTTACTGTTCCAGCTACAAATTTTCTTGCCCTTGCAAGAGCAGGGTCTCTTGGTCCTTTTAGAATCTTAAATTTTCCTCTTGAAATATTAATACATAGTTCTGCAATATCAGGTAATGAAAGTTGAGATATGTCTCCTTTCCCCATCATATTAATGATATCTATCCATTCATCCCTAATTGTCTTTAACAAAAGAGCTTTCAAAGTATCTTGGTCTAAGTTTTCCATTTTTTCCCTCTTGATGTTATAGTTAAATCTTTACAACAAATCTTCCAGATTTTCATCCTCTTTTTGCATCATCTTGAACACTTCTTCCTTATGGTTGACTGGTATACAGTAATCCAAATATCTTTCTAGAAATGCTTTTCTCATTTCATCCCATGTCCTAATAGACCTAGTGATTAAACTCATAAACCATTTTAATGCTGCTCCTTTCAATGTTGAAGGGAACAATTTAAGTTTTTGAGCATCTTGTAGGTAATCATAGGTTCTACATAGAACTTCAAATTCAAATAAGAAGGTCTTAGGATCTTCACTTTTTAGTCCATGAAAGTTTGGAAGAACAAAGGGTGAGATATTTTTCATAGTTGCATTAGACTCTTCATCTATTATAGGGAATCCAAAAGGACTTCTAGTTTCCCTTCTACCTCTCCCTCCTTCTGCATTTCCTCTTCCTCTACCTTCTTCTGTACCTCTACCTCTTCCTCTATCTCCTCCTCTTCCTCTACCTCCTCCAAATAGTGTACTCTACCTCTTCCTCTATCTTTTATTCTTCCTCTACCTCCTCCAAATAGTGTATGTTATCCATTATAGACTTCTCCTTCTCCTTCTTCTGACATGATAGATTCTTCTGAACTGATATAGGGTTCAGTTGGAAGAGCTAATTGTTCTACTGGTTCTTCTATCAAGGGTATATTGAAGAAATAGTCCTCTTCTTCCTCTTCACTAGGGATTTGTAATTCTTCTGCTGGAATATATTCTCCTGTGGAAGTGAAAAAGGTTATCCCTTCTGTAGGAGTCCTTGGATCTTCTTCCTCTAGAATTGCTTCAGTGGATGAAGTGGGAGATTTTCCTGATGGGATATCTGTTCTTGAAAATTCTGGAAGCCTATGACCAGTATAGTATGGAATGTGGGTTTGAGTTGGAGGTGTGCTGCTTCTTGGTCTTGGTGGAGTGAGTGGAGTTGTGGGAATTAAGCTTCTGCCTCTTATAGATCTACCCCTTGAATCTCTTTCTCTATGCATATCATTGTTTTTGGGAAATAAGAAATAAGGCTACCTAGTTACACTTCCCCGAAAACGGTGTCAAAATGTTTAGTCAATTTAGTGTCCTAAATTGATAGCATAAATTATCGACCAGGGCTGGTAAACTGATGAAGTGTTCTTGCACTATATGTGCCTAAGTATCCCTTTTCTTATTTCATTTATTTCAGTGTTTTATTGATGTTTTGGGTTTTGTTATGTTTGATGCTTAGTATACTATTCTATGCTAAGAAGATTAAGTTAAATATATGTCAAAAAGGAAGAAAAAGGAAATCTTAGTAGATGAATTAAAATAGAGTTTTAGTTGCAAGTTCTGTCCCTAATTAGAAAATGATGAAAACAGAGAGTCCTAATCCATGGATATTATAGCTTTCAAATGATCATTCATGAAAATGAAAGTTAACTCAAAACACTACAACTCAATCTGATTCATTTGGTTAGAGATTTGTTGGAATAGCTTGTGAAAGAGATTAAATTCTAATGCAATGAGGATCTTCCTAAAACATAAAAGAAGCATTAAAACAAACATTAAATTAGAACATTACAATGAAATCTCATTCATATGATAGAAGTGTATTGGAATAGCTTGAGAAAAAGAATACTATAATGTAATAAGGATCTCCTATGAAATGCTGAAACAACTTATGACATTACAACTAGATCTCATTCATGAGTTAGAGGTTTGTTGGAAGAGTTTGTTGAAAGAGATTAGGCATAATGTGATAAGGATCTTCTATAAAACAAAAAATCAGTAACCCATAGTATTACAACTAAGTCTTATTCGTGATTTAGAGGTTTATTGGAAGAGCTTTTGAAAAAGACTATTTGTAATATGATGAGGATCTTCTATCTAATTGCAGAGCAGAAAATGATAATAACTCAAAATCGTACAACTAAGTCTCATTTATATAGTAGTGATATATTGGAAGAGTTTGAGAAAGAGAATAGTTGTAAGATAATGAAGATCTTCTTAATCTAAATAACAGAAACTGAAATGCTAGTAACTCAGAATATTACAATTAAATCCCATTCATTTAATAGAGATATATTAGAAGAACTTGAGAAAAAGACTAACTGTAATATCATGAGGATATTTTATCTAAGAAAATGACATGAAACATAATGCTAAAAGATATAAGTTCAGAAAGCAGTCTAAGTAAGGAAATATGACAAAACAGAATTGAAAAATACTTATCTAGAAAGCATGTAAAGCCTCCTCGAATAAAAGGGGCCCTCTGCTATCAATTCAACATTAATCCTTTAACTCCTCAAGGTTGTATTCAGAACAACATCAAAGTTTTACTCCTTCTATTACCAAAATTCTTGAAAACAGAGTATCACAGTAATGATAAAATATGTATCAAAACTTGTTCCTCTCGGAATTACCGAGCTGAATTTATATGCAATTACATAACTAACATTGAAAAAAAGTAGGTACATGTGTAGTTTTAAAGTTAAAATCAAAATATAACTCTTTTAGGATTCCTGATTTGCTGTAAAGCAAATCAGGAGTCCTGATTCCTGTAGAAGACAACTTGCTTGACTTTTGCTTTGACCACATGCATAGGCACCTCCAGATTTCAATCCAGTCTTCGTGGAAGGGAACGAATGATGTAGGAAAGATTTGGAATCCACCTATGTGTGCCTTTTCTCCAGATGACACCTCTATTATATGTAAACACCAAAAAAGCTACGGAACACTTGACTGGCTACAAAATGACTGCATTCTATAGCTAAAACTGTTCAAAAATCATCAAGACAACAAAATCACAAAAGTAAAATAAGTTAATCATTGTATGCAAACTTTAAGTAATATTAGTCATTCTCATTGAGTTTTAGGTTTATGAAATGATAAAGGAATGATGAACTCTTTTAGGATTCCTGATTTGCTGTAAAGCAAATCAGGAGTCCTGATTCCTGTAGAAGACAACTTGCTTGACTTTTGCTTTGACCACGTGCATAGGCACCTCCAGATTTCAATCCAGTCTTCGTGGAAGGGAACGAATGATGTAGGAAAGATTTGGAATCCACCTATGTGTGCCTTTTCTCCAGATGACACCTCTATTATATGTAAACACCAAAACAACTACAGAACACTTGATTGGTTACAGAATGACTGCATTTTGTAGCTAAAACTGTTCAAAAATCATCAAGACAACAAAATCACAAAAGTACAATAAGTTAATCATTGTATGCAACCTTTAAGTAATCTTAGTCATTCTCATTGAGTTTTAGGTTTATGAAATGATAAAGGAATGATGAAATGAAGTGAATTTTGGCAAAAGAGAAGACAATTTTAGGGTTCAACACTCAGTAAATTGAAGAGCTTGACCTTTGACTGCACACAACTAGGCGTCTTCAACTGGGTAAAATGGGGAGTTTGAGCTTTGAGTGCACGCAGAAGCTCTCCTTTAAGGCAGGGACTAGCTGCCATGCAGCCAACCTTGTTTACCATGTTTGCAGCCACTGCTTTTTATCATTGTGCATGTATTTTATAAAATTTCAAACAAATTTGGAAACAATTTTCTTAATATAATTCATACTTTTTTTGTTTCATGATTTCTCTAATAATGTGCCTCTCTAATTCACCTGTTTCTAGTTTTTTGATACAGTAGTCAATTGTGTCTTCAGGAAGAAAAGTGGAAAGGTAGTCAGGCTCACCAACAATATCTGTGATTTATTGATGTGATGGAAATGTAGTCTGACTCACCAACAATATCTATGATTTACTAAAATGAAATATCAATTAGAGAAGAAAATATTGCCAAAGAAACGATATTTGGGGACAACCAAAATATACTCTCCCTTTTATAAATAAAAGCTAGCTCTTGTACTACCACCATATGAAGCAATCTAAAAACATCATTTGAAAAATATTCACATTTGGAAAGGTTTCGAAAAGAAGAAAAAATCATATCCTTCCTTACATCATGACTTCTATTTGACTAACTTCAAAAGAAATATAGGAATATAATGTTGTGTGTCCATTATACAGGAGGTGTTGAGATATATAACATACACATTGGCATTAGAATTTTAATTGTTGCTAATAACACATAATGCATAATATGTATGATTAGTTAAGTGGGCGTGCCTTCAAAGGTAACATATTTATTCTCTAGAGTCTGCACCTTCTTTGTGGTGCAGAAATCCTGCTAGAATTTCTTTGTAATACTCATTGTTGCTAGTTTTGTTAATGGAGATTTCTCAGTGGGACATTGCAACAAGTTCAAAGATTGTTTTTGTTTTCAGGATCTTGCTAGAGACACTTGTGTATTTTCGATTAAGTGAAGGTGAGGATGAATTGAAACTTGTTTTTGCGTGTTTTAGCAATATCTGGGTTTATGTAAGCACCCCTCCCACATTTACCCACTTTAAATAGCCTATCGAGGTAACATGAGATGAGGGATACTATGGAATGAACTGACCTCCTAGGTCCCATTAAGGAAGTGGGGCTGAATACTATTGACAAATTTACCTTTCACAAAATCCTATAGGGACTATAGGACACTCAGGGGCTAGGAAACCTTCCTAGGAGGCCAAACACTGAGCTAGACACATCCTTCTCTAGCATGGGCCCTCAACCGTACGCATAGAAAGGCCTTCATGCAGTTGGAAGACTCCAGCTACATGCAAAAACTTGCATCCACGTGATTGCAACGCAAAATTTCCAGTCAGGAGAATGTGGTCTCGAATTATAAGCCTAAATTCCAAGTCAACCTCTAGAACACTCCGCAGAATTTCTTGTAACTTCTCAAATGCATAAATGGCATAACAAAAAGTCTATACATTCAAAATTGAGTCAGATACATGACCTAACCAGGCATAACCATGCAAGCCATTTTGTCAAACACATCAATAACATGCAATCTACATGTCATTAATGGATATCTAAGCAAAGGTATCTGATACTTATCTAAGAATCATCAAGAAGGTCTAATCATTAGGGGAATTTTGAGGTCCAAAATGGGCCTCCTAAGTAAATTATATAATAATAGTGGAAATAAAAAAATAAGATTTGATGGCATCATCAAATTTTTTAGGGAGAAAATAAAATACTACTTTTTCAACTCGTATTTTCAACTTATCTCCCAAATTTTTTACTCAAATTTTAAGTGGAAGTAATCGTTGGATGCAAAATTTAATTCCTCATCCAAGGAGTACCCATGTTGCATACTTTTGATAGACCTTGCTACACGAAAAATGAGAAATACATGAAAAAACATTATTGCAATCACATTTTTTCATGTATTTCTCATTTTTCGTGTAGGAAGGTCCATCAAAAGTATGCAACATGGGTACTCCTCTGATAAGAAATTAAATTTTGCATCCAACTAGTACTCCCACTCGAAATTTGAGAAATTTTTTTTTGGAGATAAGTTGAAAAAGTAATTTTATTATTTTATTATTTTTTAATATTTTTACCCTTTTACTTAAAAAATGGTGAATCATCCCCCATGGTTGACATCATCATATTTAACCCTATTGGTTCTTATAAAGTTTATTTTTGTTGTAAATTTTTCTTAGGAGGCCCATTTTAGACCTCAAAATTTCCCTAATGGCCATCTCACAATAGCTGCAATAACATTTTTTAGCTCATGCATTCATTAACCATTCATCAACTAATCAAAACAAATCAAGATCCATGGCTAGACCCTATTATGAAATGATGCTTATAACCAACATATAACCAAAATAATAACCCTAATAAAACAACCATCAAGCCACATAATAACAAGTACAAGTACTCATGAAATACAAGAGGGAAAGATATCTTATTAAAATATGAAAAATCCAACCAAGTTAGGGAATTCCGCGTACCACCCGACCATATATTGGGCTGAATCAAATATTTCTTTCATTCAATCAACCCCATATAATATTCCAAGCATGGATGTGGGAATCAAGACAAAACAATCAGGGCTTCCTAGAGATTAAACCACCTACAACCTCAGGCTTTACCATAATCCCGCAAAAATCGGTCAAGGGATCATTGGGCCCAATATAAGCACATAAAAAATCAGGGATTTTTGGAGATTAAACCACCTCCACCCTTAGGCTTTACTGCAATATTTTCAAAACTGGTCAAGGGATCACTTGGCCCAAAAGAAGTTTGGATGCCTCAGAATTTATTCTCCAATACCTTCAGGATTTTTTTTCGTCTCTACCCTTAGGCTTTACCGCAATCTCACCAAAACTGATCAAGGGATTCCTAGGCCCTTGGGAATCTTCCAAAGACCACCTCACCCGGTTCGAACACCATCTAGCAATCTAAATCTCAAACGAATGAAAGAACCCCATCAAACCATGGTTATTTGGAAATGGAAAGGCAAGGCTGAAACCACTATCAAACCTGGAAAAAACCATGCCCATGATAGTAAGAGAACCAATTACACACATGCATGTACCATGCATTTATAAACCAGCTAGGAAATCACACATGCAACCTGTTACCCACAATTATTTCTGTTGAAGTTGCTTAATCCAAATTTTCCTTGCTTGTTACTTGTTTTACTTTGCTTCCATGTCCTTCATTTTCCTTTCTTTCTCCAATTCTAGAGTGCTCCAAGAATGGTCTAAGTGTGTAAGAGTATGATATAATGAGAGTGTTAGCACCTAATTTTAACCTTAGGCTGAAAGAAGGAAAATCAGGGTAATCTCAAACCACGCTCAGCCTTGTAGCTAGCCCTACAAGGTCAGGAGAGGGCTCTCTCCGTGAAAAATATTCAATGAAGTATAATTGAAAACTGATTTTAGGCTAGGTATAATAAATGGAAATGTTTTATAAATATCTGGGTTATAAGGGTCAGATGGGGTTGGGCAGTTTGAATCTAGGGAATTAAATTAGAGATACAGGTATTATGTGGGGCAAGATAGGCAGGGATTTTAACAATTTAGTTTAGATAATGATGGAATGTTTAAGACTGGTGAGAAGCTGAAAATGGCATTGAAGATGGATCCTTTTCAAACAGTAGAAAACATAGAGTATTGAATGATTTCCCAAGGCAGAACATTATACAATGGATTCTACCTATCTATCTTGAAAGAATTCAGCTAGAGATATGGATGAATGAATGACAAACATAACAATTAACAGATGAACACGAAGGAAAGAACTATGCTAAAATCCATACCACAGGGATCCCACAAATCAGTGCTACATTTCTTTATTAATTCCCTGCCAAACTGTTACAAATGGAGCACAGAGTGTCCTCAGTGATTTCCAACTTATTCCTTACTTTTTTTTTTTCCTTTACAAATGACTCAAAAACTACATTAAATAGACAGAATTTGAGGGGAGTAGATCCACAGAAGGAGGGGCTGTTTCAATAGCCCAAAAACTAAAATCTAAATATATGAAAAGACCAACAATATGCCCTTGAAAAGAAGGAGCAATACATTCGACTACCTGCAGAAATTTGTTGTCATACCCAATGAAGGAAAAGAGGCAGCCTGAAGAATGGATCCCTTTTTCATCGCTGCTGTAGATATTTCTGTGTTCATAATTAGTTCACGGACTTTGACCATTGTCTCTGTCTTTACTCTTTGAAGAAAAACCAACTGTCGAAGAATAATGCCTTTGAAACCACTGAAATCCATCTTTGTCGTTTCAATGAAGAAAAGTCCCTTTTGGGTGAAAAAGAGCAAAGGAAAGGATGGTGGGCCAAAATCGCGATCACAGATCGCAATCGCAAATCGTAATCGGAAGGGGGAAGGGTTATTGGAATGATGCGATTGGAAGAAATGTGATGGGGGTAAAGGAAAAAGCCAAAGGAGTAATGGGGAAATCCCTTTAGAACAAATTAAAATAAGCTTTGCGCTTTTACAAAGGAAAAAAACCATTTTTTATTGAAAAGGTGGAAGGGTTTTAAGGTGGGACCCATGGGAATCACAATCGGAAAGGGGAGCGGGTTTAACACATAGAAGAGGGAATTGCGATGTGCGATTGTGATGGAGTGATCAGAAGTGCCAGGAAAACTCAATCGCATCGACAGGAGTCAATCGCATTGGCGATTTTCAATCGGAAGTAGATCAATCGGGACTTATGCGATGTGATCGGATCGGAGGAAAAGGGTTGCGATCGGATTGGAAGCAAAGGGTTGCGATCGGATCGAAAGCAAGGGGATTCAATGAAAAAATTTAAAATTATATGAAAGGTAGAAGTTGTAAAGTCTAAGGGACAACTGAAAAAAGGGGTTAGGTTAAGCTTTTGGGGACTTTCATTCACTTAGGCATATTTTCCAATCCAGAAGTCAGTTTTGGGAGTATAATATATCGTTGGAAAGTTTTTTCTGGGCTCTTTCTGATGGACATATTTAGAACATGATTTTACACTGAAAATCCAGTGAAGAATGCCTCTGAAAATTAGGGTGGTGGCTTTGTAGAGAAATCAACATTCTGAAGCTCAACTTATTACATATGAAGACATAAAATTACATAAGAAATGATAATAAAAGCAAAGTATCATGTTTTCACCTCAAAACATGTTTTTGAGGTGAAAATTACATCAAGTTTAATAGAACAACTCTTTGATTTTCCAGATATTGTGCCTTTGAGTTTATTTGACCTCATCATGACCTTGCTGATATTTATTGACACTTGACTCATTAACTTGACCATGATGAGACCCTAGAACCTAATGAGACCAACCCTATGACCTAATAACATGAATTGTGGAGTGAAAGTGAATCATGATTGAAGATCATAGAGAGGAGAATCAACAAGTTTCTGCATGAGGGAAAACTGATGAAAAACCACTACCATCAATGAATCCATGACCTAATGGAATGATGAAAATTTATGGTATGGGACTCCTACTATGCAAATGCAAAAGAGTAAATTTGATCACTGATGGCAGTATGACAAAACTGACACTAACATTGGCTCCAATGGGGATGGTAGCTCCTTGGAGGTGCCAAGAACACCATAGACCAAGTAGCCTTATTCATTGGGAAAATATGGTCAAAACACTGAAAATTGACACAATGCAGATCGACTTTGACTCAAACTATGATTGAAAACTTAAATTAAAACCAGCAAACCTTACACATATCATTCAAGTTTTATAGCCTTCACCTTGGGCCCCAAACTTCAATGACTGTGTACTTGAAATCTGACCAACAATGGCATGGTATATACAATTATTATGACATAAATTTGGATCCATTATCTCAGAAGTGGTAGTGCTTCAAAAGCCTACCATTCACTGGTCCTCCAAGGCAATCTTGGCCATCCATCTCTGTGAGCAAGAAAGCATTCTGTCCCCTGTACGCTAAAATCTTGTATGGTCCTTTCCACAGGTTGTTGAACTTACCATGCTTCCCCTTGTCCTCATTTCGTGCATCCCATCCTGCCCGTATCTATCCAGAACCAACCTTTTTTCTGCTTTTGGTTTTACTACCATAGATTTTCTTATCTTTTCCTTCATAACCAGATAGTGCCGTAAGAGACTTCCTCAGATGGCTGGCAAGACCATTTATCGATCCTTCGTTCGATTTCCACCCTTTCATCGCCAACTTGAGCAGAAGAAATTTTAGACTCGTAACTGAGTTATGTGGGGAGAAACACAAGACGGGGCAATGGCAACTGAATTGTTTTTAATATATACTCATGATTTTTACAAGATGACTTATCTCGCCTACAACGTTATTATAGAGTCATGCCATTTCTTATTTGTTTCTCAGTAGAATTTTCCCACTAAAGTTGATCAGGATTGGCTGGGACATTCTCGCTGTGTCGTTGCCTTGTGGGCGATGCTGTCGAATGGCCCAACACAACATTGTATTTATTGCAGAATTCCACCATATTCTTGGATCTAAATGCTGTTGCGTTATCTGTTATGATTTTGTGAGGGAAACCAAAATGAGACAATATATTTGATTCTAAAAATTGAATTATTACCGTATCTGTGGCCTGCCTTGCTGGAATGGCCTCAATCCATTTGGTGAAATAATCGGTACCCGTCAAGATCCATCAACACGCCTACCACGATGCATGATGGATTTCCGCAATCACAAGTCCCACCTACTTAGAAAGGGGAGCATTAATTAAATAATAGTTTCAAAGGAAGAGGAAGCAATTTTTATTTTTTCCTTGAAAAACTTGACACTTCATGGTGCCCATCGTTCGTTTTATACAACCGAAAATAAAGCGGGGCCATAATAATATCTTTTTCGTGTTTCAAATACTTCACAGCCTGTTTTCCGGCAACAGACCACCACAACCGACCTTTGTGAAAGTCACATCACCCGCGAGCCCCAATTTCTGTCCGAAAACTAAGGAATTCCTCTCGTAATTCTTCCAATAAAGAGCATTGTTTAAAATGCAGAATTTAGCAGACTTGAGTTTTAGTGATCTACCTTTGCTTCTAGACATCTCGGGAGGTGGTGAAAGGTGCTGAAAAACGTAAAAAATGTCTGAATACCATGGGGATTGGAGAAAAATGTCTGAAACTAGAACAAGCAAACCTTCATCCTCATCCTCCGACATTGCTGCTGTGAGATTTATGTCCAGAGCACATAGGTTTGATTGGGCCATTAGTTTTTCCAAACCTTGTCCTTTGATTAACTTTGTGGGTTTAATCTCCAAATCATATTCCAACATTGCTGCTATCCACTTACCTCTTCTTCCCTCTGGATTAGTTTGCATCAGGACATCCTTCACTGCTGCATTAGGAACATATGCTATAGTATGTGAATGCAGAATGTATACTCTAAAATCCTTCAATGCTTTTATAAGAGCCAATGCTTGTTTCTCAATGATATTATACTGCAAGGTAGCATCTCGAATGGTCCTACTGAAAAAAGCAATGGGTTGTTCAATCTGATCTCTCTTTTGCATAAATACCGCAACCATGGTATGCTCCGATGCAAATGAAAATATAATGAAATATTGAGTGTAGTCAGGACTAATCAAGACTGGGGCATTGGACAGAGCGAACTTTACCAGATTAAATGACTTGATAGCCTCCTCACTCCATTTGACAGTGCTGTCCCTTTTCAACATGTTAGTCATTTCTCTTAAATGTTCAGCCAAATTGGGTATAAATCTGTGCAAAAATTTCATCTTACCATTGAATTCCTGAATCTCCTTTTTGTTACGTGGGAGGTCTATGTACTAAATTGCCTCCACCCTTGCAGGATAAATGCGGATACCATCTTTAGAGATGATATGCCCCAACAGATTTCCTTCATCCATAGCAAACATAATTTTCTTCGGATTGAGAGAAATCCCAAACTTCCTGCATCGTTGAAATACAACCCTCAAGTGGTGCAAATGTTCATCATCAGAACCAGAAAACACTATCAAATCATCCAAATAAACAACCAGAAAAACATCCTTTTCATTGGCAAAAGCAATGTCCATTGCTCGCTGGAAAGTGGCTCCAGCATTCTTCTGTGACCACCACGGGTATTTTGTATACCTTGAAAGTCTCTGGTGTTGTGGTAAAGAAGTCTTATCTGTATTTTTTATGCACCAAGATTCGATTTAGTATGATAGCCATCAGCAAGAGACATCTCGATGTTCAACTACTTCGTTAATATGGTCCATCTTTCTAAGTTAAGGTTATCTCATAGATACTTTATATTGAGATTCCAAATTCATATGCTGTCCTTGTCTCTCATGTCTTTTACGACCAACAATTGTACTGAAACCACACGTAAAATCTAATGTATACTGATACCAGCCTTGTATATTCTTTACACTCTTTTTTGTCGGATGCACACAAGAATCAAGGATCCTTTCTCACTATTTAAATGGCTAAAGATCCAAGTGATGATGAGTATGCTGAATTATATTTTTTTCATACACCTTCAAATCTGAATAATCCCATGCAAACACATCAGAAAATTCAGAAAGTAATTTAACATACTGTTCCTTTACCTCAGGGGACAGGGCTTTTGATAGCTTCACAAGATTAGGATTGTCAGCTGTTCCAAGATTAACATCTTCAACTCCTTTATCAGTAGGCACCAAGTTCGGTTTCTTTGCAACATCATCTTGATCAAAAAGCTCCTCTAAAGGTATGAGACCTCTAGGAATTACATTGTCTTTCAGCTGCAATACATCCATCTGGTTTGCTTCGATTTATTGATCATCATAATCACCCTCTATGGAAGTATCCTTGAATTTTCCTTCATTCTGCAAAAAAGCATTGATTTCATTGTCATCCCAAAACACTTGCCGATACCTTAAATTATCAGGAACAATAGGCCGATGTTTGACATAAATTTCAAATTTGTTGCTGGAATTCATTGGAATCTTCAAATTTCTTGCAGTAGTGGCAAGGGAATCTGTAATAAGATTCTGCATTCCGGGTAATGCTATCAAAGTGTACTCAGAAAATGTCCTCAAGATGTCTAGGACTGCATTTCTGTAGGCCCTCAATCACGTATGTTTTTCTTGATACTCTCCTTTTACCTTTTTGATTATCAACTTCGAATCTCCATAGATAGAAATTCTTTTGCCTTTAGCTTCTTCAAAATTTTCAAACCTGTAATCAAAGCTTCATACTCTGCTTCATTGTTAGAGCAGTCAAAAGCCAATTTGTAAGCACATACTCTAACATTACTAGGAACTTTTTCAGGTTGGAAAACAGGGCTCCAAATCCAAATTCCTATGCCAGCACGTCCTTACCAACAGCTCCGTCAAAGTCCATGCTCCAAAGGCCTTCTTCTTCTTCTTCTAAATGCTGAAATTTTTCTTCTTTCTCTACTTTATCTTGACTGATTTCTACATTTTTCTGCTTTTCATTTTCCTTTTGTTGCTGGTAGGTAGGAGGCTCAGAAATAATTGCTGCTTTATCTTTTTCCTGTCTAAGGACTTCCCTAAAATTTTCTGAAATTTTAGGTACCTCATCTACTTCTACCAACTGAAAATTTTCATCATTCAAACCGCCATCTGAATATAATACAAATGACTCTAAATCTGTGTGGACTGCATTAATTGGATGATTAACTGGCTTCTCTTTGCTAGTGATCATGTATTTCATTTTCTTCTCCTCGTATAGTTTTCTCAACTGACCGAACACAGGAATGGTGGCATAAGAGAAGTCAAGCTATATGGTTCCTTTCAGTTTCAGACCCCATGACCTGGACAAAAGAATTCCAAAACATGGTGGAACATTGGCAACAACCACATCCATCAAAACATTCTTGGCTGGGATTTGATCTATAAACACCACCAAGTCTTTGATAAGACCGATACAATGGACCCTACCCGAGTCAAAGGAATACAAGTCATGGTAATTGCGGGTAATATCAAGACCCAACTTCTCCATAATGGCTTTAGGCATCAATTTGTGCGAGGCTCCGAAGTCCAGCGTAGCATTGTGTAAAATGAACTCATGCAATCTAAGACTTAGGTAGAAGGGAGGGACTTCACTCTCTTCTGACTGACCTTCTATGGCTGGACCAAAAATGAGTTCAGGATAATCATCTTCAACATTTACCATATTTGATACATATTCTATTTGAAAAATTCTAGAGACCTGATGTTTATAAGTGCTATTTTTTACCAACTCAGTCAAGGGCATGGACACCTTCAGCTTGGAAATTTCATTTTCTAAATTAAAAGATGGAACTTTTTCTACTTCTTTGACGGGAGGATCTTTCTTCTCTACTTGCTCCTTTGCTGCATTATACTAGTTCTTTTAATTTGCAATGTTAGTTGCTGAGGATGACTTGATGGGAGAGGGATCAGTAGGCTCTTTCCCTTTCCTTTGAGCATTTGAAGAGTCATTTTTTGATTGCAGCTCTTTTCTTTTTTGAATTGGATTGATTGGTACATCTCTGCTCCTCAAAGAATACTGCTTCTGTTGCGCTGACAAAGCGTTCATATATCCTCGTTGATAATCATCGGACTCATCCTCTATCACTATGTCATTGGCCAATATAAAGTCTTCATATTTTTGAATGTCTAGAATCGTTGTATATTCTTCATCTTCTGTTAGAAAAATGGGTGTCCCATCGGTAGTGAAGAAATGGTTGGCTTCAACTACCAGATCATCATCATCATATGTTTCCATTCCCTGAACATAATTTTGCTGCAAAGGAGTTCTGATCTGCTGCTGTTGCGTAGTTGGGTCCTGCGCTTTATGTTCCCTTTACTTAATTCGGAATTGAGGCTGCTGCTGTCCTCTGAAATTTGGATTCCTGATTTGTGCTTCAGATCTATCTGTAATAGTCAACCGATCAACCATTTTCTCCACTGTTCGGATCAAAGTATCCATCTTACAGTCTGAAGGAGAGGCTTCTTCTTTCACAGTTACCCTATTTTTGGCTCTTGTCCGCACACTTCTGGCCAGCAAATTTGCTTCTATGCTCACAACTATTTTCTGCATATCTTCAAGTGTGGTAGGATCTCGTTCTCGTAGCTGATATGCCATATCAGCATCGAAACCATCTAGAAACCTGAGCAAAGCTAACCCCATGGGAGGTTTTAGGCTGGCCGGAATAGCATTATACACATCATTAAATCTCACACAATAATATTATACACTTTCACCTACATTCCTTTTAATATTTTCATATTCAGACAAGATTTGGAGTGGGTTTTTCTTTACCTCCCACCGGTCTAGGAGTTGTCTGTGTAACTCCTGCAAATTGTGAATAGAGGCCGCTGGCAAGGCTCTGAACAATTTTCGAACTTCACCTCCAAAAATTTGAACAAACAGTCTAGTGGTCACATTTTTTGCCTCTACCTCATGAAGGTCAAAGAAGTCATTCATCTTATCAACATGCTGCTGGGCTGTGATGCTTTGAGTGGCATCAAATATAGGTATTTTACTTTTGCAATCAGCAGGCATATCATTCAGATTCTGAGGTAAAACCAGGGGTGCATACCAGGCAGCCATGATTCGAGGTGGATTTACAACAATGTTTGTGATACTAGGATTCAAGGGAGGTGTTGATGGAGGAGTCGAAAGCTGAGAATTGACTTCTGAAACTAATGGGAATGCTAATGAATCAAGGGTAGGAAATGATGTTTATGATAAATTTGAAGGCTCAGGGATATTGGTTACAGTGATAGATGTCTGAGGGGAATTCAAAATATAATCATCAATTGATGTGTTTTCCCTTTGAACTTTGATATCTATAAGAAATTATGGATCTAAAACTGTATCATCAAGTGCGGTTTCTAATTTGTTTCTGAAAAAAGAAAGCTCAAAACACTCATCAAAAGAGAGGTCTTCTACAAACAACCACTCACTGGGCCAGGTCTTCTTCTTGAAACAACCCCTCCTTCTTGTCTTCTGATTATTCTTGGAATGAGATTTTGATTTTCAAACACAGGGGGAGGATTTGGATCAGGGTTGGCCCTTGTGTATCTCCTTGAAGCCAGTGTGGTCAAATTTCTACTTTACAATGTTTTATTTCAGCCTAGCAAACTCTGGACCTCATCATCCAGAGTTCAAGAATCTGTATAGAAGACATTACTGGCGTGATTAGTCTTTTGTTTTAAATAGTCCCCAGTATGGTCGCCAAGAAATGTTAGCACCTAATTTGAACCCTAGGCTGAAAGAAGGCAAATCAGGGTAACCTCAAACCACGCTCAACATTGTAGCTAGCCCTAAAAGGTCAGGAGAGGGCTCTCTCCGTGAAAAATATTCAATGAAGTATAACTGCAAACTAATTTTAGGCTAGGTATAATAAATGGAAATGTTTTATAAATATATGGGTTATAAGGGTTAGATGGGGTTGGGCATTTTGAATCTGGGGAATTAAATCAGAGATACAGGGTATTCTGTGGGGCAAGATATGCAAGGATTTTAAAATTTTAGTTTAGATAATGATGGAATGTTTAAGACTGGTGAGAAGCTAAAAAGGGCATAGAAGATGGATCCTTTTGAGACAGCATAAAAAATAGAGTATTGAATGATTTCCCAAGGAAGAGAATTATACAATGGATTCTACCTATCTATCTTGAAAGCATTCAACCAGAGATATGAATGAATGAATGACAAACATAACAATTAACAGATGAACACGAAGGAAAGAACTGTGCTAAAATCCATACCACAGGGATCCCAAAAATCAGTGCTGCATTTCTTTATTAATTCCCTGCCAAACTGTTACAAATGGAGCGCAGAGCGTCCTCAGTGATTTCCAACTTATTCCTTACTTTTTTTTTTCCCTTTACAAATGACTCCAAAATTACATTAAATAGACAAAATTTGAGGGGAGTAGATCCACAGAAGGAGGGGTTGTTTCAACAGCCCAGAAACTAAAATTCGAATATAGCAAAAGACCAACAATATGCCCCTGAAAAGAAGGAGCAATAAATTCGACTGCCTGGAGAAATTTGCTGTCATACCCAATGAAGGAAAAGAGGTAGCCTGAAGAATAGATCCCTTTTTCATCGCTGTTGTAGATATTTCTGTGTTCATAATTAGTTCACAGCCTTTGACCATTGTCTCTGTCTTTAGTCTTTGAAGAAAAACCAATTGTCAAAGAATAATGCCTTTGAAACCACTGAAATCCATATTTTCTGTTTCAATGAAGAAAATTCCCTTTGGGGTGAAAAAGAGCAAAGGAAAGGATGGTGGGCCCAAATCGCGAACGCAGATCGCAATTGCAAATTGCAATCAGAAGGGGGAAGG
Source organism: Pinus albicaulis (assembly GCA_034641835.2). Taxonomy (NCBI): domain Eukaryota; kingdom Viridiplantae; phylum Streptophyta; class Pinopsida; order Pinales; family Pinaceae; genus Pinus; species Pinus albicaulis. Next base: position 178,865,999 of record CM076570.1, read on the forward strand.
GGTATTGGAACGACGTGATTGGAAGAAATGTGATGGGGGTAAAGGACAAGCTAAAGGAGTAATGGGGAAATCCCTTTAGAACAAATTAAAATAAGATTTGCACTTTTACAAAGGAAAAAAAACCATTTTTTATTGAAAATGCGGAAGGGTTTTAAGGTGGGACCCATGGGAATCGCAATCGCAATCGAAAAGGGGAGCGGGTTTAACACATAGCGGAGGGAATTGCGATGTGTGATTGTGATGGAGCGATCGGAAGTGTTGGGAAAACTCAATCGCATGGGCAGGAGTCAATCGCATCGATGATTTTCAATCGGAAGTAGATCAATCGGGACTTATGCGATGCGATCGGATCGGAGGAAAAGGGTTGCAATCGGATCAGTAGTAAAGGGTTGCAATCAGATCGGAAGCAAGGGGATTCAATGAAAAAATTTAAAATTATATGAAAGGTGGAATTTGTAAAGTCTAAGGGACAAGTGAAAAAAGGGGTTAGGTTAGGCTTTTGGGGACTTTCATTCACTTAGGCATATTTTCTAATCCAGAAGTCAGTTTTAGGAGTATAATATATCGTTGGAAAGTTTTTTCCGGGCTCTTTCTAATGGAAATACTTAGAACATGATTTTACACTGAAAATCCAGTGAATAATGCCTATGAAAATCAGGGTGGTGGCTTTGTAGAGAATGCATCATTCTGAAGCTCAATTTATTACGTATGAAGACATAAAATTACATAAGAAATGATAATAAAAGAAAAGTATCATGTTTTCACCTCAAAACATGTTTTTGAGGTGAAAATTACATCAAGTTTAATAGAACAACTCTTTGATTTTCCAGATATTGTGCCTTTGAGTTTATTTGATCTCCTCATGACCTTGCTGATATTTATTGACACTTGACTCATTAACTTGACCATGATGAGACCCTAGAACCTAATGAGACCAACCCTATGACCTAATAGCATGAATTTTGGAGTGAAAGTGAATCATGACTGAAGACCATAGAGAGGAGAATCAACAAGTTTTTGCATGAGGGAAAACTGATGAAAAACCACTACCATCAATGAATCTATGACCTAATGGAATGATGAAAATTTATGGTATGGGACTCCTACTATGCAAATGCAAAAGAGTAAATTTGATCACTGATGGCAGTATGACAAAACTGACACTAACAGAGAGAATATAGAGAGAGCTCCAAAATTGAACTGACAAAAGGTACCCATTGATCCTTAGAAGCCTTTTTATTATTGAGGCCTCTATTTTCTTCAATTTCCTCTATTTTTCCTTCAATTTTCCTCTCATGAAATTATGTGACATTTCACCTCCCTCTTCTCATAATTTCCTTTATTTTCATAAATAAATGCCAATTAATGCCACTTTCACTTTCAAATTCCTTTTCCAATTTCCTTAGCCATAATATACCAAATGAACACCTGCTAGGATTTTTTTCCCAACATTCAACTTGGAATACGTTTCCCATGGCCTTGGTCTTATTTTTCCTTTATTAACTTTATTACATGAATTTTTAATCTAGTGAGGTTATAGACCCCTCCCCCTTAGGGGAACACCTTCCTCAGTGTTCTATGACACCTACAACCAACAAAACTGCTGAAAATGAAAACATACTGCCCATGGATCTTTGTAACTTAACTCGATGCAGTATTTACAATGAACAACCTACTGACAAGAAAAACCAACATGACAACCATGACAACATGACAACCATACCTCTTATTGGAGCTTTATATCATAACTTATTGCGGTATTTACAATGAAAACCATACATAAATATGTACATATACTAAGACTCCTTTTCCTCAACCAACAAATAATAAAGATACATAGCTTTCATATAATCAATCGTCTCTCATGTAGCTTCATTGGACCCAAAGTGCTTCCACAACACTTTAATTTTCTTGATTTCTTGGTTCCAGAGCATGGGTTGTTTCTGCTACAATATACACTGAGGTTCTAGTTGAAATTCTTCTTCTGGTTCCACATGCAACACAAATAATTCAATCACATGATCAAAATCTTTCACATACCTTTTAAGCAATGAAACATGGAAAACATCACGAACTTTCATTGTTGGTGGCAGTGCAAGTCTATAGGCCACTGGTCATTGTTAGTGGTAGTGCAAGTCTATAGGCCACTGGTCTAATCCTCTCAAGGATCTCAAAAGGCTCGCAATATCGAGGTGCCAACTTAGCACATGAACTAATCCTCAAGGATATATTCTTGGGCTTGATGTGCAAGTACACATTCTCCCGAACATGAAATTCCTTAAATACCTTGTTTTGGTCTTCCTAACTCGTCTTCTTGTCTTATGTTGCCTTTAGATTATTATTGATAACCTGAATTTCCTGTTCCATCTCTGCCAACGTGTCAAGTTCAATCAATACCATGTTCATTGTACCACTCCAGCTAATGGGAGTATTACAAATCTTCCCATAAAGTGCCTCAAACGAACTCATCCTCAGGGACTCCTAATACCCAATTTTGTAAGAAAAATTCAACAATGGAAGATACTCCTCCCACTTCCTATGTTGGTGCATAACATACATCCTCAACATGTCCTCTAGAATCTTGTTTAACCTCTTTGTCTGTCCACATTTTTGTAGATGATAAGGTGTATTGAAGGTCGACATTGTACCCATACCTGCAAGTAACTCCTTCCAAAACATGGAAGTAAACTTGGCATTTTTGTTTGACAAAATCTTCCTAGGAATAACGTGTAATCTCATTATCTCCCCTATGAAGACCTAAGCTACCTCACTAGATATATTAGTAGACTTCACTAGAATGAAATGAGCTACCTTCGTCAACCTGTCAACCACAACCATGATGGAATCATGTTGTCTATATTTCCTTGATAAACCTATAATGAAATCCATAGAAATGACCTCCGATTTCCACTCTGGAATTGGAATTGACTGCAACAGAACACCTGGATGCTTGCAATTTTCTTGTACTTGTTGAAAATCCAAACACCTTGTGATGAAATCAACTACCTCTTTCTTCAGTTTCAACCAATAGTTGAATTTATTAACCATTGTTAGAGTCTTCTAATATCCCGTATAACCTGAATATGACTTAACATTAAATTCCCTCAAGATAAGCTTCTTGAGCTCATTGTTGTCAAACACATAGATCCTATCCCTAAATATCACCAAACCTTTTTCCATGAGATAATAATCCACATCATGTTCACTTGTACCCTATTGTTGTAACCTATGCTTCAGTTGATGATACATGTCATCATGTTGTCATGTCTATAAAATCTGATCATGTAAATCTATCCCATACAAACTCATAGTTTCAATGTGATTTACCTGCACTCTTCTTCTAAGAGCATCTACAACCCTATTCTCTTTACCATATGGCTTTCCTGGCATTCAGATTAGGTTGGTCAAACAAGTATATCAATCCAGTTTGAACACTCATCAACACAAACCTCATGCCAAGAATATAGTGCCTCCACATCTTCAATGCATGAATTATCATTGGTAACTCCAGGTCATGCGTCACAAAGTTTTTCTCGTGCTCATTTATTTTCCCTGATTCATAGCATGGCACCCGCCCCTCTTGCATTAGGACTCCACCCAATCCTCTCTTGCAAGAATATGTACACACCACAAAATCTTTATCTAGATATACAATCTTCAGAACTGGAGCATTTGTAAGCAACTGCTTCAACTGCTCAAAACTAGCAGCACATTCCTCTATCCATTCAATTTTTTTTCCTTTCCTCTGCAAAGATGTAATATGATAGGAAACATGTGAGAATTTCCTCATGAACCTCTTGTGATAACATGCTAACCCATGAATGATATGACCTCATCCACATTCCTAGGATTTTCCCATTCCATGATAGATTTGATATTTTCTGGATCCACTACTATGCCTTCCTTGGAAACAACATGTCCCAAGTAATGTACCTAAATTTGAAATAAAATTCATTTACTAAGATTGGCATACAATTTATGCTCTCTTAGAAATTTCAATATTGTTGCTAATTGTTCGACATGCTCTTCCTCATTATTAAAATATATCAATAAATCATCAATGAATACAATCACAAACTTATCCTGATAAGGAAACAACACATTATTTGTAAAACACGTGAAAGTAGTTGAAGCATTAGTCAAACCAAAAGGAACCACAAAAAAACTCATAATGCCCATACCTAGTCTAGAAAAAAATCTTGTAGATGTCCTCTTCTTTGATGCGTACCTGATGATATCGTGATATTAAATCAATCTTCGAGAACATTGTTGCTCCCTTAAACTTATCAAAAAAGTCGTCAATCCTCGACAACATATACTTATTCTTAATTGTTACATTGTTCAGCTACCTATAATCAATACATAACCTAAGAGTACCATCCTTCTTATTCACAAAAAATACTAGTGCACCTCGAGGTGATACACTTGGACTTATGTATCCCTTTTCAAGCATTTCCTTCAACTACAACTTCAATTCCAGTAACTCTAGAGTGCTCATCCTGTAAGGTACCTTTGATTTCGATACTCCCCCTAGTACCAACTCAATATAAAAGTCCACTTTCCTTTAGGGAAACAACTATGAAATCTCTACTGGAAATACATCTTGAAACTACTGTAAAACTGGATACTTCTTCATGACTTATATATCCTCAAAATCATTACCTTTATCACTGGAAATGTGCACTACAAGAAATCCCGCAACTGTGCTTTTCCTGCATAGTTGTAACCATTCTCACTGATGTAGCCTTCTTCTTACCCTCCAAGATTCTATTATCTCCATCATCATTCAATCATTCAATGGCCTTCTCATAAAAATCCACCTTAGTCATGTTAAGGTACAACTAATCCATAAATAGAAGCATATTGTATAATCCCAATGGAAGCACATTTAGATGAGTTGATGTACGTATACCATTCAACACAAATGCACTATATATTACCCAATGATGAACTCTTTTCTTAGTACCTATAGTCAACTACACCAACCAAGACTCTCCATGCACTTCTTTTCTCAAACCACACTTATCCACTAGGTAAGGGTTAACATAACAATAATTAGATCTAGGTTCAATTGAAATAGAAACAACTATATCAAAGACATTACCTTCCATATCAATAATAGATTCTTGATGATCAACTTTCCTATTATCCAATGTTGCATAGATCCATGGAATACTTTATCCAAGATCCCTAACTATATACGCCTCTTTTTCATTTTATATCTGAGGACTACCACTCTAATATGATAAAAAATCCTTCTTGAGATGCTCCTTGCCACATATCCAACACTGCAATTGTCTCCTACCATCATCTCTATTTTTCTTCTCTCTAGGCTATGACCCATCTCCCTTCTCTAATGCATTAAACTTCTTATATTGAGTAACATTATCCTTCTCACTAGTATCCTGATGCATTATTCGTTTTAGTGCCCATTTAACTTTAGTCTTGTCATTCCATTTCCAAACTTGCTTAGATTCGGTCTTAGACTCTGATTGCTCATAACTATGTTTCAAATTACTAATCACTTCTTCCAATGACTAAGGCTCATCATACTCAATCCGATCCTTAAATTATAATGGCAATCCACTGATAAATATCTGAAAAGTTGTCTTCTCATCCTTAATATACGACACATTCCTCAATAACTATAGTAACTTAGTCATGTACTCCTCATATTTAATCAATCCCATCTTCACCTCATACAACTCCTTGGTCTTATTTTCGTAGTACCTCTCTGACAAATACTTCTTCTTGAAGAGTCTCTTGAATTCATGCCAAATCAACTCCTCTATCATAATGTCTCTTACATGCTTAAAATATTCCCACCAGATGTTTAATTTCCCTTTGAGGATGAAAATAGTTATCATGGCCTTCATGTTATTTGTATAGTCTTGCAACTCAAAGAATTTCTTCATCCCAAGTAACCATGCCTCTGCATATTTCGGTTTCTTCAACTCTCCATCAAATTTAGGTGGCTTATATTTCTTGAAATCACCCAGAAAATATCCCTTGTCACTACTCCTGTAAGGATGATAGTAATGATGACCATGATACTTGTCTGAACTAGAACTAGAGTAGAACCCATAACCACTTCCTCTCCTATCAGGTGTATCCAATAATATGACATCTCTGGTCATGTCATCTATGTCTGACATGTGTCTACCATGAGGCATGCTACCATATGCTCCATTAGATTCATCCTCTTGTCCATAAATGATCTATGGTTATCCCTTTCTCTTCAAGTTTGAAAAACTCTAAGGGATAACTACATTAACCTCTGCTTATTTCTCATGGGCCCTAGCAAGTCTCTCCTATGACTGAATTATTTTGTCATTATCCTCTTTGCAAATTTTTATTTATGCCTTTAAAATTCTCTGAGTGTCTGCTATGTCTGGAGAATAATCCTATATTAGATGATCATATGATCTGTAAGGGGAATATCATGAACTGTAGTCCACCATTTTTCTAGTCATATTTGATACTCTTCCTCCTACAAGCATACCATGTCAAATAAATCAAATATAATGTAATCCACATATCTTAGTGAAGTTCAGGGAAGGCTTTCTCATCTACAAAATCAATCCAGATTAGCACGATACCTGTGTATACATAATCATAATAATATAACGACATCATCTTAGTTATCACCCCAGTTAGTATACATGATGCCACAAAATATAACATCGACTAGATACAATGCATGCATAGAAATATATAGACAACTCACATGCATGCACGGCAAACACATTCTTCTCATTCAGTCCAAGTATTTAACCATGCTCTAATTCCACCCTTCCCACATTTACCCACTTTAACATGTCCCAAGTAATGTACCTAACTCTGAAAGAAATTTCATTTACTAAGATTGGCATACAATTTTTGCTCTCTTAGAAATTTTAATATTGTTGCTAATTGTTTGACATGATATTCCTCATTCTTAAAATATATCAATAAATCATCGATGAACACTCAAAAAATTATCCTGATAAGGAAACAACACACTATTCATCAAACATGTGAAAGTAATTGGAGCATTATTCAAACCAAAAGAAACCACAAAAAAACTCATAATGCCCATACATGGTCTAGAAAACAATCTTGTAGATTTCCTCTTCTTTGATGCGTACCTGATGATATCATGATCTTACATCAATATTTGAGAACATTGTTGCTCGCTTAAACTTATAAAACAAGTCATCAATCCTCGACAACAAATAATTGTTTTTAATTGTCACCTTGTTCAACTACCTATAATCAATAGATAACTTGAGAGTACCATCCTTCTTATTCACAAAAAATATCGGCTCACCCCAAGGTGATACACTTGGCCTTATGTATCCCTTTTCAAGCATTTCCTTCAACTGCAAATTCAATTCCAGTAACTCTAGAGTGCTCATCCTGTAAGGTACCTTTGACGTCGATACTGCCCCTGGTACCAACTCAATAGAAAAGTCCACTTCCCTATGAGGAGACAACTATGAAATCTCTACTGGAAATACATCTTGAAACTACTGCAAAACGAGATACTTCTTCATGACTTCTACATCCTCAACATCATTACCTTTATCACTATAAACATGCACTGCAAGCAATCCTACAACTGCACTTTTCTTGCATAGTTGCAACCATTCTCACTGATCTAGCCTTCATCTTACCCTCCAAGATTCTACTATCTCTATCATCATTCAATCATTTAATGGCCTTCTCATAAAAATCCACCTTAGTCATGTTAAGGTACAACTAATCCATAACTAGAAGCATATTGTATGATCCCAATGGAAGCTCATTCAGATGTGTTGATGTACGCATACCATTCAACACAAATGCACTATATATTACCCAATTATGAACTCTTTTCTTAGTACCTATAGTCAACTACACCAACCAAGACTCTCCATGCACTTCTTTTCTCAAACCACACTTATCCACCAGTTAAGGGTTAGCATAAAAATAATTAGATCGAGGTTCAATCAAAATAGAAACAACTATATCAAAGACATTACCTTCCATATCAATAATAGATGCTTAATGATCAACTTTCATATTATCCAATGTTGCATAGATCCGTGGAATACTCTATCCGAGATCCCTAACTATATATGCCTCTTTTGCATTTTATATTTGAGGACTACCACTCTAATATGATAGAAAATCCTTATTGAGATGCTCCTTGCCACATATCCAACACTGCAATTGTCTCCTACCATCACCTCTATTTTTCTTCTCTCCAGGCTTTGACCCATATCCCTTCTCTAATGCATTAAACTTCTTATATTGAGTAACATTATCTTTCTCACTAGTATCCTGATGCATTATTTGTTTTGGTGTCCATTTACCTTTAGTCTTGTCATTCCCTTTCCAAAATTTCTTAGATTCAGTCTTAGAATTTGATTTCTCATAATTATGTTTCAAATTACCAATCACTTCTTCCAGCAACTGAGGCTCATCATACTCAATCCGATCCTTAAATTATAATGGTAATACACTGATAAATATCTGAAATTTTGTCTTCTCATCCTTAATATACGACACATTCCTCAATAAATATAGTAACTTAGTCATGTACTCCTCAAATTTCATCAATCCCATCTTCACCTCATACAACGCCTTGGTCTTACTGTCGTAGTACCTCTCTGAAAAATACTTCTTCTTGAAGAGTATCTTGAATTCATGCCAAATAAACTCCTCGATCATAATGTCTCTATCATGCTTAAAATTTTCCCACCAGATGTTTGATTTCCCTTTGAGGATGAAAATAGTTATCATGGCCTTCATGTTATTTGTATAGTCTCGCAACTTAAAGAATTTCTTCATCCCAAGTAACCATGCCTCTGCATATTTCGGTTTCTTCAACTCTCCATCAAATTTAGGTGGCTTATATTTCTTGAAATCATCCAGAAAATATTCCCTATCACTCCTCCTGTAAGGATGATAGTAATGATGACCACGATACTTGTCTGAACCAAAACTAGAGTAGAACCCATAACCACTGCCTCTCCTATCAGGTGTATCCAATAATATGACATCTCTGGTCATGTCATCTATGTCTGACATGTGTCTACCATGAGGCATGCTACCATATGCTCCATTAGATTCATCCTCTTGTCCGTAAATGATCTGTGGTTCTCCCTATCTCTTCAAGTCTGAAAAAATCTAAGGGATAACTACATTGACCTCTTCTTATTTCTCATTGGCCCTAGCAAGTATTTCTTATGACTGAATTATTCTGTCATTATCCTCTTTGCAAATTTTTATTTATGCCTTTAAAATTCTCTGAGTGTCTGCTATGTCTGGAGAATACTCCTATATTAGATGCTCATATGATCTGTAAGGAGAGTATCATGAGCTATAGTCCATCATTTTTCTAGTCATATTTGATACTCTTCCTCCTACAAGCATACCATGTCAAATAAATCAAATATAACATAATCAACATACCTTAGTGAAGTTCAGGGAAGGCTTTCTCATCTACAAAATCAATCCAGATTAGCACGATACATGTATATACATAATCATAATAATATAATGACATCATCTCAGTTATCACCCTAGTTAGTATACATGATGCCACAAACTATAACATCGACTAGATACAATGCATGCATAGAAACATATAGACAACTCACATGCATGCATGACAAACACAATCTTCTCATTCAGTCCAACTATTTAACCATGCTCTAATTCCACCCTTTAACCACCCCTCCCACATTTACCCACTTTAACATGTCCCAAGTAATGTACCTAAATCTGAAAGAAATTGCATTTACTAAGATTGGCATACAATTTTTTCTCTCTTAGAAATTTCAATATTGTTGCTAATTGTTCGACATGATCTTCCTCATTCTTGAAATATTTCAATAAATTATCAATGAACACAATCACAAAATTATCCTGATAAGGAAACAACACACTATTCATCAAACACGTGAAAGTAATTGGAGCATTATTCAAACCAAAAGGAACCACAAAAAAAATCATAATGCCTATACCTGGTCTAGAAAACAATCTTGTAGATGTCCTCTTCTTTGATGCGTACTTGATGATATCATGATCTTACATCAAACTTTGAGAACATTGTTGCTTGCTTAAACTTATCAAACAAGTCATCAATCCTTGACAACAAATAATTATTTTTAATTGTCACCTTGTTCAACTACTTGTAGTCAATACATAACCTGAGAGTACCATCCTTCTTATTCACAAAAAATATCGGCTCATCCCAAGGTGATATACTTGGCCTTATGTATCCCTTTTCAAGCATTTCCTTCAACTAAAAATTCAATTCCAATAACTCTAGAGTTCTCATCCTGTAAGGTACCTTTGATGTCGATACTACCCCTGTTACCAACTCATTCGAAAAGTCCACTTCCCTGTGAGGAGACAACTATGAAATCTCTACTGGAAATACATATTGAAACTACTGTAAAGCGGGATAATTCTTCATGACTTCTACATCCTCAACACCATTACTTTTATCACTGGAAACATGCACTCAAGCAATCCTACAACTGCACTTTTCTTGCATAGTTGTAACCATTCTCACTGATGTAGCCTTCTTCTTACCCTGCAATATTCTCTTATCTCCATCATCATTTAGTCACTCAATGGCCTTCTCATAACAATCGACCTTAGTCATGTTAAGGTACAACCAATCCATACCTATAAGCATATTGTATGATCCCAATGGAAGCACATTCAGATGTGTTGATGTAGGCATACGATTCAACACAAATTCAAAATATATTACCCAATGAAGAAATATTTGCTTAGTACCTATAGCCAACTACACCAACCAAGAATCTCCATGCACTTCTTTTCTCAAACCACAATTATCCACCAGGTCAAGGTGAAAATAACAATAATTAGATCCAGGTTCAATCAAAATATAAACAACTAGATCAAATACCTTACCTTCCATATCAATAATAGATGTTTGATGATCAACTTGCCTATCATCCAATGTTGGATAGATATGTGGAATACTCTATCCAATATCCCTAACTATCTATGACTCTTTAGCATTGTAGAGATGAGGACTACCACTATGATATGATAGAAAATCCTTCTTAAGATGCTCCTTGCCACATATCCAACACTGCAATTGTCTCCTACCATCACCTCTATTTTTGTTCTCTCCAGGCCGCGACCCATGTCCCTTATCTAATGCATTAAACTTATTATAATGAGCAACATTATCTTTCTCACCAACATCCTGAATTATTATTCGTTTTGGTGGCCATTTACCTTTAGTCTTGTCATTCCATTTCCAAACTTGCTTAGATTAAATATTAGACTTTGATTGCTCGTAAAAAAGTTTCAAATTCCCAATGACTTATTCTAGTGACTGAGGCTCATCATACTCAATCAGATTCTTAAATTATAATGGTAATCCACTGATAAATATCTAAATTTTTGTCTTCTCATCCTTAAGATACAACACATTCCTCAATAACTATAGTAAATTAGTCATGTCCTCCTCGTATTTCATTGATCCCATATTCAACTCATAGAACTCCTTGGTTTTGCTATCATAGAACCTCTCTGACAAATACTTCTTCCTAAAGAGTCTCTTGAATTCATGCCAACTCAACTCCTATATCCTGATGTCTATGACATTCTTAACATCTTCCCACCTAATGTTTGCTTTCCCTTTGAGAATGAAAATAGTTATCATGGCCTTCATGTTATTGGTATAGCCTCACAACTCAAAGGATTTCTTCATCCCAAGTAGCCATGCCTCTGCATATTTTGATTTCTTCAACTCTCCATAAAATGTAGATGGCTTATATTTCTTGAAATCATCTGGAAAATATCCCTTGTCACTTCTCTTGTAAGAATGATACCGATGATGACCATGATAATTTTCTGAACCAGAACTAGATTAGAACCCATAACCACTACTCTCCTATCAAGTGCATCCAAGAATATGCCATCTCTGGTCGTGTCATCTATGTCTAACATGTGCCTACCAGGAGGCATGCTACCATATGCTCCATTAATTTCATCATCTTGTCCATAATTGATCTGTGGTTGTTCCTATCTCTGCAAGTCTAAAATAATCTAAAGGATAACTGAATTGGCCGCCGCTTATTTATCATGTGCCCTAGAAAGTATTTCCTATGACTGAATTATTCGGTCACTATCTGCTTTGCAAATTTTTATGTATGCCTTTAAACTTCTGAGGGTGTCTGCTATGTCTAGAGACTACTCCTATATTGGATGCTCATATTATCTGTAAGGGGAGTCTCATGAACTGTAATCCACCATTTTTCTAGTAATATTTGATCCTCTTCCTCCTGCAAACATACCATATCAGATAAATAAAATATAACATAATCAACATACCTTACTGAATTTTATGGGAGGCTTTCTCATCTACAAAATCAATCCATATTAGCACTATACATGTATATACATAATCATAATAATATACTGACATCATCTTAGTTATCATCCCATTTACCATACATGATGCCACAAACTATAACACTGAATAGATACAATGCATGCATAGAAACATATATACAACTGATATGCATGCACAACAAACAAATTCTTCCCATTCAGTCCAAGTATTGAACCATGTTCTGATTCCACCCTTTAACCACCCCTCCCACATTTACCCACTTTAATTGGCCTAATAGGGTAAACATGAGTTGAGGTCTACTATAAAATGAATCGACCTCCTAGGTCCCATTAAAGAAGTGGGGCTAACTATGCATGACAAATTGACCTCTCACAACATCCTATAGGGATTACAAGACACTCAAGGGATGGGAAACCATCCCAGGTCACCAAACCATGAGTTTTACCCCTCCTCCGCCCTTGGCCCTAAACCACACCCACATCGAGGCCTCCATGCGATTGGAAGCCTCCAACTACATGCACAAGCTTGCATCCATGCATGCGCAACCCAAAATTTCCAGTTATGAGCATGTGGTCCCATATTCTGAGCCTAAATTCTAGTTCAGCCTCCATATCACTTCCAAAAACTTCTTGTAACTTCTCATATGCATAAATTAAATAACAAAAAGGCTAAACATTCAAACTTGAGTCATATAATTGACCTAACCAAGCCTAACCATGACAATAATTTCATCAAACACATCAAGAACATGTAATCTACAGCTCGTTAATGCATATCTAAACATAGGGGTGTGATACTTATTTGATAATAATCAATAAGGTCTAATTCCCTCTCACAATAGTGAAATAAAATTTTTCATCTCATGCATTCATTAACCATTCATCAACTAATAAAAACATATCAAGAGCCATAGCTAGAACATGTTATGAAACCATGCTTATAACCAACATATAACCATAAAACATCCATCATGCCACATAATAATAATTACAACTAATCATGAAATACAAGAGGGAAATATATCTTATTAAAATATGCAAAATCTGACCAAGTCAGGGACTTCCACGTACCACCCAACCATAAATTGCGTTGAACCAAATATTTCTTTCATCCAATCACCACCTGCTATATTCCAAGCATGAATGTTGTACTCAAGGAAAAAAAACCAGGGATTCTCGACGATTAAACCACATCCACCCTTAGGATTTACCGCAATCTCGCCAAAACCAATCAAGGGATCACTGGGCCAAAAACAAGCACATAAACAACCAAGGGTTTCCAGAGTTCAAGCCACCTCCACCCTTAGGATATACCGGAATCCCACCAAAATTTTTCAAGGGAACACTAGGCCCAAAACAAGCTTTTATGCCTCAGAATGTCTTCACCAATACCTCGAGGAATATTTCCATCTACACCCTCAAGCTTTACTGCAATCCCAACAAAACCGGTCAAGGGATTCCTAGGCCCTTGGTAATTTTCCTAAGAAAACCTCACCCAGATCCAAAACCATTGGAAATCCAAAGCTCAACCGAATGAAAAAACCCCATCACACCATGGTTATTCGGAAATGGTAGGGCAAGGCTAAAACCATTGTCACACCTGTAAAAACCCATGCTCATGAAAACAAGAGAACCAAATACACACATGCAACCTATTACCTGCAAGTATTCCTACTAAAACTTATTTATCCAACTTTTCCTTATGTGCTCCTTGTTTTCCTTTGCTTCCTTGTCATTCCTTTTCCTTCCTTTCTCTAATGCTAGAGTGCTCCAAGAATGTTCTAAGTGTATAAGAGTATGAGAGAATGAGAGAATAAAGAGAGAGCTCCAAAATTTAACTAACAAAAGGTACCCACTGATCCTCATAAACATTTTTATTATTTAGGCCTATATTTTCTTCAATTTCCTCTATTGTTCCTTCAATTTTCCTCTCATGCAATTTTGAGACCTTTAAACTACCTTTTCTCCTAATTTCCTTTATTTTCATAAATAAATTCCAATTAATTCCACTTTTCCTTTCAAATGCCTTTGCCAGTTTCCTTAGACATAATAAACCAAATGAACACCCATTAGGATGTTTTTTCAAACATTCAACTTGGAATACGTGTCCCATGACCTTGGTATTATTTTTCCTTTATTGAATTTATAACATGAAATTTTACCTGTGGCTTTTACAGAACCCTCCCCCTTAGGGGAACACCGTCCTTGGTGTTTTATGACACCTACAACCAGCAAAAATGCTGAAAACCAAAACATACTGCCCATGGAGCTTTATAACCTAGCTCGATGTAGTATTTACAATGAACAACCTACTGACAAGAAAAACCAATGTGACGACCATGACAAAATGACAACCATATCGCTTATTGGAGGTTATAACAAAACTCATTATGTTATTTACAATGACAACCATACATAAACATGTACATATACAAAAACTCATTTTTCTCAACTAGAAAACAATAAAGGATACATAGCTTGCATCTGATAAACCATCTTCCATGTAGCTTCATCGGGCCCAAACTGCTTCCATTGCACTTTAACTTGATCGATTGATCAGTTCTGGAGTATGAGTTATTTTTGCTGCAATATGGACTAAGGTTCCAGTTGAAATTATCCTTCTAGATCCACCTGCAATACAAACCGGTCAATCACATGATCAACATCTTCCACATAATTTTCAAGCAATGAAACATGGAAAACATCATGGACTTTCACTGTTAGTGGCAGTGCAAGTCTGTAGGCCACTGGTCCAATCCTCTCAAGGATCTCAAAAGGCCCGCAATACTGAGGTGCCAAATTAACACATGAAATAATCCTCAATGAGCTCTTCTTGGGCTTGATGTGCAAGTACACATGATCCCCAACCTGAAACTCCTTAAACAACCTGTGTTGGTCTGCATAAATCTTCTGTCTATCCTGTGCTACCTTTAGATTCTTGTTGATAACCTGTATTTCTTGTTCCATCTTCGCCAACATGTTCGATCCAATCAATACCTTGTTTTGGATCACTCCAGTTGATGGGAGTATTAAAACTTTGCCCATAAAGTGCCTCAAATAGACACATCCTTAAGGAATCCTAATACCCATTTTTGTAATCAAATTCGACTAATGGAAGATACTCCTCCCACTTCCTCTATTGGTGCATAACATACATCCTCAACATTTCCTCCATAATCTTGTTGACCCTCTCTATCTATCCATCTCTCTGCGGATGATAAGTTCTACTGAAGACCAACTCTATACCCAAACCTACAAAATAACTCCTTCCAAAAAATGGAAGTAAAATTTTCATCTCTTTTTGACACAATATTTCTAGGAATAACATGCAATCCCACCATCTCCCTGATGAAGACCGAAGCTAACTCAATAGCTGAATTAGTAGACTTCACTGAAATGAACTGAGCTACATTGGTCAACCTGTCAACCCCAACCATGATAAAATCATGTTGTCTAGATATCCTCAACAAACCTGTAATGAAATCCATAGAAATGGCCTCCCATTTCCACTCTAGAATCAGAATTAGCTGCAATAGACCATCTGGATGCTTACACTCTACTTTCACCTATTGAAAATACAAACACCTTGCGACAAAATCAACTCCCTCTTTCTTCAGATTCAAAAAATAGTAGAATTTCTTAACCGTTGTTAGTATTATGATATCCCAGATGACTTGAATATCGCTTAACATCAAATTCCTCAAGATAAGCTTCTTCAACTTGCAGTTTTCTGACATATAGATTATGTCCCTAAATCTAACCAAACAATATGTCGTGAGATGATAATCCACATCTTGTTCACCTATTCCCTATTGTTGTAACCTATGCTTAAGTTGTTGGTACCTGTCATCCTATTGTCCTGCTTGTAAAATCTGATCCGGTAAATTTATCCCATACAAAATCATAGTTGCAATATGATTTACCTACATTCTTATGCTAATAGCATATACAACCATGTCTCTTTACACTTGATGTAACTGATCTTGAATTCAAACTCACTGAGCGTGGCCAACTATCTAGCTTGCATAGAATTCAAATTAGGTTGGTCAAACAAGTATCTCAGTCCACTGTGATCACTCATCAACATAAACCTTATGCCAAGAATATAGTTCCTCTACATCTTAATTGCATGAATGATCACTTCCAACTCAAGGTCATGTGTCACACAATTTTTCTCGTGCTCCATCCAGTCCTCTCTTGCAGACATTTGTACACACCAATAACTGTTTATATGGATCTGCAATCTTCAGAACTGGAGAATTTGTAAGAAAGTACTTCAATTTCTCAAAACTAGCTGCACATTTGTTTGTCCATTGAATTTTCTTTCCTTTCCTTTGCAAAGATGAAATAGGATAGGAAAACTATGAGAAGTTATTGAACCTCCTACAATAACCTACTAACCCCATGAATTATATGACCTCATCCACATTCCTAGAAACTTCTTATTCCATGATAGTTATGATATTTTTCGGATCCACTGCTATGAATCCCTTGGAAAAAGCATGTCCCAAGTAATGTACCTTTGTCTGAAAGAAACTACATTTAAAAATATTGGCATACAACTGCTTCTCTCTTAGCCACTTCAATATTGTTTCTAATTGTTAGACACGCTCTTCCTCATTCTTAGAATATATCAATATATCATCAATGAATACAATAAAAAACTTGTTTAGATAAGGACACAACACACTACTCATCAAACACATGAAAGCAGTTGGAGCATTAGTCAAACCAAAAGGAACCACAACAAACTCATAATGCCCATACCTGGTCTAGAAATAAGTCTTATAGATGTCCTCTTCTTTGGTGTGTACCTGATGATATCCTGATCTCAAATCAATCTTCGAGAAAATTGTTGCTACCTTCAACTGACCAAACAAGTCATCAATCCTCGACAATGTATACTTGTTCTTAATCGTAACCTTGTTCAATTACCTATAATAAACACATAACCTGTGAGTACCCTCCTTCTTGTTCACAAAAAATATTGGTGCACCCCAAGGCAATACACTTGGCCTAATGTATCCCTTGTCAAGAATTTCCTTCAACTGCAACTTCAATTCCACTAGCTCTAGAGTGTTAATCCTGTAAGGTGCCTTTGATGCTAATGTTGTCCCCAGTACCAAATAAATAGAAAATTCCACTTCCCTATGAGGCAGAAACTCTAAAATCAATGCTAGAAATAATCCTAAAACTATTGTAAAACCCGATACCTCTTCAAGACTTCTGCATCCTCAACATCCTTACCTTTATCACTAGAAACATGCACTGCAAACAATACACTTCCTTTCCTACAATTGTGATTTTCCTACATTGTTTTAACAATTACCACCGATGTAGCCTTCTTCTCACCCTACAAGATTCTCTTCTCTCCATCATCATCCAAGCACTCAATAGCATTCTCATAACAATCCAACTTAGTCCTTTGAAGGTACAACCAATCCATACCCAAAAGCATATTGTATGATCCCAATGGAAGCACATTCAGATGTATTGATGTAGCCATACCATTCAACTCAAATGAAAAATCTCTTACCCAATGGTGAACCCTTTTCTTAGTACTTGTGTCAAACTGCACCAACTAAGACTCTGCATGCACTTCTTTTCTGAAACCACAATTATCCACCAGGTCAGGGTTAACAAAAATATAATTAGATCCAAGGTCAATCAAAATAAAAACAACTCGATCACAAAGCTTACCTTCCATCTCAATAATAGATACTTGATGATTAGCCTGTCTATTATCCAATGTTGCATAGATCCATGGAATACTCTATCCAACATCCCCAACTATCTGCGCTTATTTAACACTATATATATAAGGCCTACCACCCTAATACGAAAAAAAACATTCTTGATATTCTCCTTGCCACATATCCAACACTGCAACTGTCTCCTACCATCACCTCTATTTTTCTACTCTCTAGGTTGCGACCAATGTCCCTTCTCTATTAGATTAAACTTCTTATATGGAGAAACATTATCTTTCTCACCTTCATCCAGAGGTATTGCTCCTTTTGGTGGCCATTTACCTTTAGTCTTGTCATTCCCTTTCCAACCTTTCTTAGGTTCAGTCTTACACTTTGATTTCTCATAACATTGTTTCAACATCCCAATGACTTATTCCGACGACCAAGGCTCATCATACACAATTCGATGCTTAAATGATAATGGTAATCCACTAATAAATCTCTAAATTTTTTTCTTCTCATCCTTAATATACGACACATTCCTTAATAACTCCAGGAACTTAGTCGTGTTATCCTCATCTATCATTGATCCCATCTTCAACTCATAGAACTCCTTGGTCTTACTGTCGTAGTACCTCTCTAACAAATGCTTCTTCATGAAGAGTATATTTAATTAATGCCAACTCAACTGCTTTGTATTGATGTCTCTGACATGCTTAACATCTTCCCACCAGATTTTTTATTTCCATTTGAGGTTGAAAATAACTATCATGGCCTTCATGTTATTTGTATAGTCATGCAGGTTAAAGAATTTTGGGTTCTTCAACTCTCCATCAAATGTAGGTGGCTTGGATTTCTTGAGCTCATCTCAAAAATATCCCTTGTCACTCCTCCTATAAGGATGATAGTGATGATGACCATGATTCCTGTTTGAACCAGAACTAGAGTAGAACCCATAACCATTACCTCTCCTATCAGGCATATCCAATAATCTGTCATCTCTAACAGTGCCATCTATGTATGACCTGTGTCTAAAATGAGGCCTACTACCATATGCCTCATTAGTTTCATCCTCCTATCTATAACGGATTTGTGGTTGTTTGTGTCTCTGCAATTCTGAAAAACTTTCAAGGATAATGACATTGACCTCTTCTTGTTTTTCATGTGCCCTGGAAAGTCTTTCCTGTGACTGAATGATTCTGTCATTATCTTCTTTGCGACTTCTAATTTCTTCCTTAAACTTCTCAGAGTGTCTACTATGTCTAGAGAATACTCCTCTCTTGGCTGATCATTTGAACTATAAGGGGAGTCTCATGAACTGTAATCCACCATTTTTCTATTCATATTTGATCATCTTCTTCCTACAGATATACCATGTCATATAAATATAATATAGCATAATAAACATACCATAGTGATGTTTAGGGGAGGCTATCTCATCTGTAAAATCAATCCAGATTAGCATGATACATGTATATACATAATCATAACAATATATCGACATCATCTCAATCATCATCCCATTTACCATGCATGATGCCAAAAACTATAAAAATGACTAGATACAATGCATGCATAGAAACATGTAGACAAATGGCATGCATGCACGACAAACACATTATGCCCATTTAGTCCAAGTATTGAACCATTCTCTTAGACCACCTTTAAACCACCCCTCCCACATTTATCCACTTTAACTAGTATGTCAGGGAAAACATGAGTTGAGGAATACTATCACACAAAACGATCTCCTAGGTCTCATTAAGGAATTGGGGCCGAATACTAATGATAAACTGGCCTTTCACAACATCCTACAGGGATTACATAACACTCAGGGGATGGGAAACTATCCCATGTGGCCAATCCCTGAGTTTTACCCCTCCTTATCTGCCTTTGGCCCTTAACCGCACGGTGCACCCACATCAAGGCCTCCATCCTCCAACCGCATGCACAAGCTTACATCCATGTGGTTGCAACCCAAAATTTCCATTTAGGAGCATGTAGTCCCAGATATTGTGCCTAAATCCTAGTTCAACCTCCATACCACTTCTTAGAACTTCCTGTAACTTCATAGATTCATAAATGACATAACAACAAGGCTAAACATGAAAACTTAATCAGATGCTTGACCTAACCAAGCCTAACCATGAAAATCATTTCTTCAAACACATCAAGAACATGTAATATATAGGTCATGAATGCATATCTCAACATAGGGGTATGATACTTATTTAGAATAATCAAAAAGGTCTAATTCCATCTCATAATAGCTTTAATAAATTTTCTTAGCTCATGCATTCATTAATTATTCATCAACTAATCAAACATATCAAGAGCTATATCTAGAACCTGTTATGAAACCATGCTTATAACCAAATTAATAACCATAATAAAACAACCATCAAACCACATAATAACAAGTACAAGTACTCATGAAATACAAGAGGGAAATAGATCTTTTAACATATGTAAAAGAAAACCAAGTCAAGGACTTCCACGTACCACCAGACCATATATGGGGTTGAAACAAATATATCTTTCATCCAATCACCCCCATGCCATATTCTAAGCATGAATGTGGGACTCAAGACAAAACAACCAAGGATTCCAAGATATTAAACCACCTCCACCCTCAGGATTTACTGCAATACCGCAAAAACTAGTAAAGGGATCACTAGGACCAAAACAAGCACATAAACAACCATAGATTTCCGAACATTAAACCACCTCCACCCTCAGGCTTTACTAAAATCTCGCCAAAATTGGTCAAGGGATCACTAGGCCCAAAAAAACTTGGATGCCTTATAATTATTCACCAATACCTTGAGGAATTTGTTTTTCTCCACCTTTATGCTTTACTGCAATCCCTCCAAATTCAGCCAAGGGGTTCCTAGGCCATTGGGAATTTTCCTAAGACCACCTCACCCGGTTCCAAAACCATCAGAAAACCCAATGACAATAAGAGAACCAAATACAAACATGCATGTACCATGCATTCAAAAACCAGCCAGGAAATCATA
This sequence comes from Pinus albicaulis, assembly GCA_034641835.2. Lineage (NCBI taxonomy): Eukaryota > Viridiplantae > Streptophyta > Pinopsida > Pinales > Pinaceae > Pinus > Pinus albicaulis. The sequence goes on from CM076570.1 coordinate 178,887,078, forward strand.
CATGAAACCTGTTACCTATAAGTATTCTTGTTGAAGCTTCTTGATCCAATTTTTCCTTGCATGTTCCTTGTTTTCCTTTGCTTCATTGCCATTCCTTTTCCCTCCTTTCTCCAATGCTAGAGTGCTCCAAGAATGCTCTAAGTGTGTAAGAGTATGAGAGAATGAGATAATAGAGAAAGAGCTCCAAAACTGAACTGAAAAAAGGTACCCAATGATCCTCAAAAGTATTTTTATTATTGAGGCCTCTATTTTCTTCAATTTCCTCTATTTTTCCTTCAATTTTCCTCTCATGCAATTTTGTGACCTTTCACCTCCTTTTTCTCTTAATTTCCTTTACTTTCATAAATAAATGCCAATTAATGCCACTTTTCCTTTCAAATGCCTTTTCCAATTTCCTTAGCCATAATAATCCAAATGAACACCCACTAGGATTTTTTTCCCAACATTCAGCTTGGAATACGTGTCCCATGACCTTGGTCTTATTTTACATTTATTAACTTTATTTCATAAACTTTTAACCAGGGTTGTTACAATTTATAAGAAGGAAAGTGGTGGAGATAGTTCCAATAGTTCTTCCATTGAATCCAGCGACACAAACTCCTTTTATTGCAAGGATTGGATTTGTTTCTGAGTTGTAGAGGTCAGAAATTTTCCCTTTAGCATGGCATTGTGTGCCCCATAAGTTGACATCGATATTGCAACCTAACATGTCGTGCAAGGCGAGAGTAAAAAATTATGATAGGTTACATAAAATTGAAGGATGTATTGGAAGGACCATAGTGTATGAGGACATGGCAAGAAACATGACATACAAGCTCAATGATAAGGCTTATGATCTTTGTTAGGCCTAAGGGCTAGCACTTGCCAGACCATGTTGATATTGATTATCAATTTGCAACAAGATTCCTGGCGGATTTTGGTCTGTATTGCTATCATAATCATGCAATATTTCAATTGAAAAATGGGGGATCTAGCCCCTCCTTTTATCTCCCCAAAATGGAGCGCTCCAGGTTTTCATTAATAACACTATCCAAGAATTTTCTCAAATTTTTATGTTCTACAGAGTTTCTGTAACATTTTTTTTTTCCATTTCCTTTGCATTTTGTATTTGATTTAGATCATTGTGGCACTACTCCTTTAAATTTACTATGAAATCTATAATATCACGTTTCGAGGATATCTTTAAAACACGGCAAACTCCAACCAGAGATGGACTGGGAGGGCATTTACCGGATATTCCGCCTATGAAAGAGGATGAGATCTAGAGGCTACCTGGCCCTTTCTAGACTCTATCTATATATTTTCTTGAAGAATCCCACTCAAAAGCTCTGATACCACTGTAATATCCCAAAATGGATTTCTCAGCAAATAATGCCTGAAAAACGAATTATTCAGGAATTTGTGCTTAAGATATCATAAAAAGTGTTTAAAAACACTCATAAACCCACTCCAAACACTTCAGAAACCTTTACTCAGCTTTTATGGGCAAAAAGGTGGGGAAAAGTGAGGATTTTGGCCCTAAAATGAGTGTATAAGAAAATATGCATAAAATTAAGGGTCAAGGTTTTGGAATATGTTATATTAGGTCAATAGGGATATGCATGTATAATTTCAGAAAAAAAAAATGCGTTTTACTAAGTTAAAAAGTTCCTCCTTCCCGACTAGTCAAGAAAAACCCTGATTTCCCATGACTTTGAGTATGCAGAAATTTACTGAAGCAAGGGAAGCATATTTTATAAAGGTATAAAATGTAAAAAATTATGAACAATTAGATAATGAGTTTATTAATATGGAATAGATATTAAGCAAGGTTAAACAATAGTTTTACATAGAAAATCCCTCAAGATTGAGGTGCTACAAGACAAGAGAATGACCCAGAAAACCTTCAGCATTATTTCCAAGTGGCTAAAGCTTATTTTTATTATATTACAGATCTGAAAATGATGAATACATGAAAATAGAGATCTATAATGAAACAAAATTTCTAAAGGGCTCTTTATCACATTCCCCTTGGGAATTTCAGCAAGACATGAAAATGCCAGAGTAGCTGGGCAGCTATGGAAACTCTGGAACTAGAAATATATAGAGAAGGCTAAATAATATGAAAATATCTTAAGTAAACCTCCTCCAATGGATCTCCAAATTGGAAGGCTGATCCTTACACTTGAGATCCCACCCTCCAATCAATCTGCAAAATCCCGCAGCAAATGCACTATGAAAATAACGCAGCTATTGGAGAAAAATGCGCAGTAGGGGCAAGAATATGTGTTGGCCTGATGCCAAGATCTAAAAATAAGCTCTCAAGCTTCCAAACTGATCCTCCAAAGGCAATAAAGACTCTCCCTCTGAAAAACAAACAATGGAAGTGGTGTTGTGGAGTCCCCACGGCAACACCCTACAACACAATATTATGTTGCTGTAGCAATAACGCTGTCCTGGAGGATGATGCTTCGGTCTCGAACCAAAATAATGATGGGACAACCTCACCCGAGCAGGTACTCGAAGTCCCCTGGGGCTGAGGGTGAGATCTCCGAACGGAGACACTCGGTGCACTAAACAGTGCTCCCGACTAGTTAAACAACCAGCGTGCTCAAGAAGTCGAAATGACCAACTCAATATCATAAAAATATGCATGAATGGAAATAGCTCTCATCCCCTCCAGTTATATAGCAATTGGAGACTCCTCATGGGCCCTTCTTCTAGAAGCTTCCCTCCTATGTTGTCATGTAGTGCTTTCCAACTCATACCCTGTGCTGGTTGACCTAGTCAAACCTCTTTGCAAATATCCCCTTTCACACATGAGGGTGTGAAATATGGTTCCATGGCTGATCCCTTTTCATACTAGAGGGATTTTATTTATGTTTTTATTATCTTTGGGGCTCCTTACCCAATTATTCATCTCCTAAATGAGTTTAGACAAAATTTAATGTTCCAATTTATTGAAGAAAAATTTGGAACATTACAATCCTCCCCTCCCAAATGTTGCTTGTCCCCAAGCAAATGCAAGGATAGAACTGAAGAATCTCCACTCAAGGCATGGAGTCTGGAATAGAATGAGGAACATCTCCCTCATGTGGATCCTCCATCCCTAAGCAATCATCCAAACAAAATGAGCCACCTCCCAACAAGGCAACTCCTGAAAATCTCCTTCCACCTCAAGCTCCGTTAATGAAGGTGGGCTGAAAATATGAACTTGGAAAGCATCATAGCTTACCCCATGATGTCCTTATCTCCAGTCATGACAAGTGTAGAGTGTATGCTGATCCTGGGCTGCAAAATTATTGCCCTCCAATGGCAAAGTGAAGAACAATCCTCCAAAGAAGGCTCCTACAACAATGAAGAACAAGCTGGCCCAAAAAAATCCATCCATGAAGAATAGGACATGGTCATCATGGAACATCCTAATGAGAGGTTTGTTGAAGGTTTTACATGATGATATATGATGCAAACAATTTCTCACAAGGATACAGTGCAGTCTCATCCACTGCAACTTCAGAAAATTACATGGCAAGAAATGTCCATGTTTCATCACATCTACTAAAGGATAGTAAATGGCTGAATGTAACAACAATAATACATGATCAAGCACTTGCCCATGGCTGTACAATGGATGAATATCAATCTTATGGCCCACCTCAAAAGAGAACAAACGTTTGGATGTGGTGGCCATATCTCGTCTCATGCTCCCATTAGAACATGTAGTGCAGAAATTGTGAGAATTCTTCCCACTCAAGGACACATCCAACTCTTGTGTCTCCCTCATAATCAAGCCTCCAATACAAATCTGATATATATCAGCAAATGAAGACATGATCAGCAGCAAAATAAAGAAAATTCTGAAGGTTACAAGTGATGCAAGAAGGTACCAACAACTTTCCTCGTAGTGACAGCGCAATTTTACAAGTTGCTGCTTGATAAGTGTACATGGAAAAATGTTTCTTTTTACATGGTTAATCATGCATGTATTTATATGATACATGCTATAGTGCAACAACTGAACATACATGTGGTGATAAAACATTTTCCCAAGGCCACAAAAGAGATGGCTGCCTCCATCATGTAGATTGGCCCAATACAACCCATTGACAAGCTTGCCCTCTTGTGAAGCAATGCACTGCATAAGAAAGGTAAGAGTGTGCAAATCAATGAATTTATAAAAAAACTCCTCACCATATGCTGGAAGTAAGATGGTACATGGGTCCATACATGAGTCCTCCATAGTGTTTTGGCATGCTGTGAAGAAGAATGAACCATGTGCTGCAAGAAGATAATCCTCCTCATGCTTGGAAATCCAAGTTAAGAAGAATATGCCATAGATGTCTCTATCATCATTACCACCTCTTTTTTCATCAAGTGTAACAAATATGAAGTGATCCTGGGACCTATGGGTTATGGATCCACCATATCTCTGCTGGGCACACTTCATCCATAAGTCTTTACTCCAAGGTGACAATGCTGTGAGCTTATGCAAATAAGCCCATGTCAATACACAACTCTGTTCTTTGACATGCTCCTTGTCAAAGATTCTTCCAATAATGCTGCAAAAAATATGGAATACCTCCCAAGATGGAAGTGCTTCCCAATCATCATCAAAGACCAAGGAGATAGTGCCATCCCCTCCTCCTGCAACATCATACAAAGTGTGAGAGCAAATTTGCCCTTACTCTCCCAAGCAAAGCAACAAAGTATTTTGCTACCTCCTCATACTTCCATCATACAACTCATGTGATGAAGACACATCAACATCATGCATCCATTCTCTATGCTGCTCAATGATGCAATTATCCTGCCATCTTTTCTCCATCCTCCTACTCTTAGGAAGAGTGTTTACCAGGTGATGGCCAAACTCTTTCAAGAGTAACCAGCACAGCCAAGCCTCCTGCTGCCCAGTATCATAGATCTGTAAGTAGCCTCCTAGTTCCTTGCTCATCAACCACATCCACTCAATCACCTGTGGATTCCTCCTTCTTCTCCTCGTCCTGGTACTCCTCCCATGAGGGCTACCATCCTCCCAAATCAAATTCCTATCTTTGCACTTCATGGGATTTTGAAATGCAAGCTTCTCAAGGATCAATGAGACCCTATCAAGAATCAAATAGGTGGTAGGAAAAAACCTCCCATCATGATGTGTATGGCTCAAGGGATGTCCAACACAAGCATGAGAGATGTTATCCATCCTAAGATGTCCTCCATCTTCTATCTGCTCTTGTGAGAAGGGAAGAAAAGCATTGCATTCCATGGTGTGTCGAAGTGCATCTCCAATGAGATCTCTCCTTGAGACCTCCCTTCCATCCATAGTCTTCCAAAACCAATGAGGTCTTGGATCTGAAAGTAGAAGTTCCTCTTTGAGCTGAGAAGAGCTCATTGAGAAAGTGTCATCTTGAAGGGAGAAAAGGTTTCTTACTCCAATATGTCTACCATCAATCTTCAAGGCTTCAAACCCCAACCTCCAATGTGATGTACAATCCAACAATGGCTCATGAGAATGATGGTTTGATTCCTTCTTGGATGTTTCCATGTTGCATAGCGCAGTGCAACCAAGCTGCTTTATAGTAGCAATGAGATTTGACCCTTGGTCATGCAAAATTAAATCTCCACATTGATCAAAAGAATTTGCTGCAACGATGGAATGTGGAAATCTTTTCATACCTTGATGTGCATTTGGAACTTCTTGTAGGGCTGCAAGAGTCCCTTCCTCAAAAGTGTTGGCTGCCCCAACCATTAATGCATGTGGCTGCTCTTCCATGAGGGTGACAGCATTGTCACAAGCCTCCTCAAGAGGTGATGTGATCTCTTCTTTATCTGCTATTTCCCCATCAAAGGTTTGGATGAACCCTTGAGTGAGCTCTGCAAAATTCTCTACCCTTGCATGGCTCAAGTGGCTGCACCACCAATCATAGGCTTCACCCTCCAAGTACAGCGTTGAGATTTAAACAACTTCTTTCCCTACTACAGGATGTAGTAGGAAAAATGCCTCCAACTTCCTCACCCAAGTTCTTGCATTAGATGACCCATCAAAGGTAGACAACAAAAATCTATTGCCATTGATTTCTTTTCTGCTGCATGGACTCTTCTCTTCCTTCTGCTGGATGAAATGAGGAAAATCTAGAGTCTCCCTGAAGGCTCTAGGTTGAGATCTATACTCAACAAGGTAATCACTGAGAATCTGATGATCCAAATATCTTCCATGCTCAATATCTCCTTCTTGATGAGAATAGGAAGTGCATGGTACTTCCTCTTCTTTTTCTTCAATCTTCTTGACCTTCTCAAAGGTGGATGCATATTCTCTGGATCTGAAAATAGATGAGAATAAACTCATCTTTTTCAATGTTATGATCTTCTTGGGCTTAGACTCACAGGGATCAGTGGATCCCTCATACATGGGAAAATGTGACCTCCCAGTGGTATGTTACAACTTTGAACTCTGCGTGCTAGATCCCCCATTGTTCCATTCACTTTCATCCTGCCTGAGCTGATAGTAATCTTTGAAAGGCAAAGTTGCTATGAAGTCTTCCCCCATGGACTGCCATTTGCGGAAATATTCTCCAAAGGGTATATGATCATGCTGCCTCCCTTTCTCACTTGGTACTGGAGGTAAGAATGTAGGCATTGTGATCCTGGTTGTCCTATTGAAGGCTGGTGAATGTTGGTCACACTGTTGTGAGATCCCCATATTTGTCACCTCTACGGCCTCTGGTGGGTAAGAAAAATGTCCCCACGGTTTCTCTTCCAGTGTCATAGATAACTAGCTCCACGGGCTGAGCCAGAACTATTCTCTGATACCACTGTAATATCCCGTTTTGAGGATATCTCTAAAACACGACAAACTCCAACCAGAGATGGAATGGGAGGGAATTTACTAGATATTCTGCCTCTAAAATAGGATGAGATTTGGAGGCTACCTAGCCCTTTCCAGACTCTATCTATAGAGTTGCTTGAAGAATCCCACTCAAAAGCTCTGATACCACTGTAATATCCCAAAATGGATTTCTCAGCAAATCATGCCTGAAAAACGAATTCTTCAGGAATGTGTGCTTAAAATATCATAAAAAGTGTTTAAAAACACTCAGAAACCCACTCCAAATATTGCAGCAACCTTTACTCAGCTTTTATGGTCAAAAAGGTGGGGAAAAATGAGGATTTTGGCCCTAAAATGAGTGTATAAGAAAATATGCGTAAAATGAAGGGTCAAGGTTATGGAATATATTAGATTAGGTCAATAGGGATATTCATGTCTAATTTAAGCAAAAAAAAAGGCGTTTTACTAAGTTAAATAGTTCCTCCTTCCCGACTAGTCAAGAAAACCCCTGATTTCCCATGACTTTGAGTATGCAAAAATTTATTGAAGCAAGGGAAGCGTATTTTATAAAGGTATAAGATGTAAAACAATATGAAAAATTATAGAATGAGTTTAGGAACATGGCATAGGCATTAAGCAAGGTTAAACAACAGTTTTACATAGAAAATCCCTAAAGATTGAGGTGTTGCAAGACAAGAGAATGACCCAGAAACCCTTCAGCATTATTTCCAGGAGGCTGAAGCTTATTTTTATTATATTACAAATCTGCAACTGATGAATACATGAAAACAGAGATCTATAATGAAACAAAATTCCCAAAGGGCTCTTTATCACATTCCCCTTGGGAATTTCAGCAAGACATGAAAATGCCGGAGTAGCTGGGCAGCTACAACAACTATGGAACTAGAAATATATAGAGAAGGCTGAATAAGATGAAAATATCTGAAGTATACCTCCTCCAATGGATCTCCAAAGTGGAAGGCTGATCCTTACACTTGAGATTCCACCCTCCAATCAATTTGCAAAACCCCGCAGCAAATGCACTATGAAAATAACGCAAATATTGGAGAAAAATGCGCAGTAGGGGCAAGAATATGTGTTGGCCTGATGCCAAGATCTACAAATAAGCTCTCAAGCTTCCAAACTAATCCTCCAAAGGCAAGAAAGACTCTCCCTCTGAAAAAAAAGCAATGGAAGTGGTGTTGTGGAGTCTCCACGGCAACACCCTACAACACAGTATTATGTTGTTGCAGAAATAACGCTGTCCTGGAGGATGATGCTTCGGTATCGAACCAAAATAATGATGGGACAACCTCTTACCCGAGCAGGCACTCGAAGTCCCCTGGGGCTGAGGGTGAGATATCTGAATGGAGACACTTGGTGCACTAAACAGTGTTGCAGACTAGTTAAACAACCAGCGTGCTCAAGAAGTCGAAATGACCAACTCAATATCATAAACATATGCATGAATGGCAATAGCTCTCCTCCCCTCCATTTATATAGGAATTGGAGACTCCTCATGGGCCCTTCCTCTAGAAGCTTCCCTCCTACGTTGTCATGTAGTGCTTTCCAACTCATACCCTGCGCTGGTTGACCTGGTCAAACCTCTTTGCAAATATCTCCTTTCACACATGAGGGGTGTGAAATTTGGTTCCATGGCTGATCTCTTTTCATACTAGAGGGATTTTATTTATGTTTTTATTATCTTTGGGCCTCCTTAACCAATTATTCATCTCCTAAATGAGTTTAGACAAAATTTAATGTTCCAATTTATTGAAGAAAAATTTGGAACATTACAAAATCTCTCTGCAATTTCCTTTTCCTTTATATTTTGTATATTATTTAGAGCATCATGGCATTGCTCCTCTAAATTTAACATGAGATTTGATTGGAATGCAGGGAAGCTGCACTGTGGAATATTTTTTTTGAGCATGTACAAGATGCAGGATGAAATTCTTGTAATATATAATCTTTGACCCTGATAAACGGTGAATCAAAGAAGATAATAATAAAAAAAAGAACTCAAAAAAATGAAATGACTTGGTACCAATAATTGAGCACAAATAAATAAAACTTAGAGACACGAGCAAGAAAAATAACAATAACTTACACAACAACATTTGTCATGTACAGTCATAATCGAACAATGCATCACCTTTAAATATTGATTACAAATGTCATGATAAATCTATCTTAAACCAAATGAGAGTCAATAATATGTAACACTCGATGTTATAATTTATCGGCCATAAATTCACTGACGAGAACATTTTCTGACTCTTATTTGCAAATTTTTTCCTCCCTTCGCTTTAGCTAAATACTAAGCCTATGATGCACTAATTATGATCATTCACCCTATAGAACTTAGTACAACCACAAAATATTACACAAAATAATGTAATGATCTATTGTCTTCCACATTCCCCACATTCCTCGCTCGAACTATTGTCTTCCACATTCCCCACATTCCTCACTCGAATTATTGCCTTCCACATTCCCTACTCCCCACTACCCCTATCAGTGTTGATTTTGACTTCTCAGTGTAATTGCTAGTTTAATAGTTTCATGCATTTAATTTACACTTATAATATTGAAATGGATTCGCGAAACATGATTACATTTTGCAGAGATGCATGCCATTTCTTTTCTATTAAAGTACATTATAGTTTAATTATTAAAAAATATATGTATACATTATGAATATTTTAAAAAGAGTGGTCTATGGAGGTGACTTTTATGTGCGGAAAAAGATGGAAAATTTGACATGATTTTGATAAAATTCAGTGGTAATTTTTGGAAATCTGGGTTATAGATGTCAAGCTCAGGATTTTGGGTGCCCTAGGGGTTCTTGTTGGTGTTGATTTCATTGCCACCATTAAAAATTGATTCAGCACTCCGATGGTCAGATTTCCTGAAAAAAATCACCCTATTCTATTAAGAAATGTGTCATTTGAGCAAAATTATCACCTCGTTAAACAACACCTTTTAAAATTATATATATACAATCCTTCTTAAATATACAAATAAATAAATTAATTACTTAATAATATTTAATAAAATTATAAATCATAATAAAATTAAAATCATAAACCATACCTAATATTTTAATAGTTCCATACATTTCATTTACATTTATGATTTTTGAAATTGATTCCTTAAATATGAATTGGTGGAGTGGGACCCATGCGAGCTAGAGGGATTTCCTAGATGGCGGATGTTGTGGGTTGTACTCTCGGCTTCATTTTAGTCTTGTTCCATACTTGCACCCTGTTTGATGGTGGTATTTAAGGGGTTGGAATTTCAAAACATACTCATCTGTTAAGTTTGATGGTTTTCACACCTCTCGACTCGTTTTCATAGTTTCAAAGAAAGATATCTACTTTTGTAAAAAAATTAATTGTATTTAACAAGCAAATCACCTTGTGACGGAAATTTACCATCAAATTCCATCCTTTGACTAGTATTGTGTATCCTCTCTTGTACATCCACCGTGATGTGTTGTACAATGTCAATTTTTTTTTTGAACAGGTTAATTAACTTTAATTGGTACTGCATGTCATGTGCCAATTGAGCGATCATCCTCACGTCAAATAATATATGTGGAGCTATCAGTGCATTAATGGGCAGGGGCAATATATGCCAGCCGTATGATAATATACATAGTTAAATCGAATGGATGGCATATACTTCCCTACCCATTAATAAACCAATAGCTGCACATATATTGTTCATCTCATCTTCACCATCATGTGATCATCTAAAGTGATGTTCACATCTCTAGGCTTCTATCTTCATAGTAATAAAAGATTTTAAAGTTTTTCTAGTAAATCATTTAGTCATTCTAATCTTTTCACATACAAAGCAAATAAGATAATACAACTATATATAAAGTAAAATTAAAATCATAAATCACTAAAAACTATAATCATAAACTATTGAGATTTTGAAAACGCCCCCCACACATTCAAAACCATGAAAATAAAATAAAATAAAATAAAATCATAAACCATCGAGATTTTTGAAAACCACGAGCAAACATTTCACATTCAAAATATACACATTTTATATAAATTATGATAGTAAAAGCACAATTTATAAGAGAGAAAAATCGAGTCACATGCACCGTGACTTAACTTTTGTAATTGTCACTTAAAAATAATTTGTTATTCAATGAATATATGTGAGGACAGAATGAAAACATGTTAAAATGTCTAAAACAGAATTACCGAGTCTTATACACTTTGACTTAACTTATGTCATTTATAAATAATTTGTTATTCAATGAATATATATGATGATGCATCTAAGCATATTAGGTATATATTTGTAAAGAGTAGAATGGTGGGTTATAAAGTATAGTTTTTTTTAAGTTATGATTTAAATTTTATGGGAGAAATTAGGTGGGAGTTATTTATAATGTTAAAAGTATATTATGGAGTATTTAAATTCAATTGAATTTGATGTAATTCTAATAACAATGTCTTAAAGTTATTTATAATGTTCAAATTATTTTATGGAATATTTAAATTTAATGGAATTTTATGTAATTCTAATAACAATGTCTTATAAGTCGGTAAAATAACTTTACATTCAACATTAAAATTTAATTTAATTTAAATAAATAAAATAAAATATTAAATATATAATTTCTCTGGATGACAGTTCAGAGAATAAAATAGCTATATGTTTTAGTTATAATAATTGATTGCTCATTTTATTATATTGAATTATGTTATCTTTTAGATTAACTAAATTTTTGGTTTCGAAATTATGCTTACCGCGCCTTTAAAACTGTTGTTTTAATTGACTTCCATGATTTGCAATGGGGAATTTATCATAATAGACTCACATAATTACAAAAATACATCATGATTATAATAATAGGAACGAGATTTGTTTAATAAAGACATCTTCCACCTTCAAAAATAAAATTGGTCCTAAAGTTAATAGGAACTACGTGGAAAGTGAAAGTTTTACCTTTATGTCAAAAACTATGTCATAAAGCTTTATTGTGTGGCGTTATGTAATGAGGTAATGATTTTGCATAGATGGTTTAAGAAATTTGATTGTGGGTATTTGAATTAATTTTTTTTTGGCGAAAATAAATTTAATATTATTAAGAATTTTTGAGTACTCAAAATTATGAAGTTTGATAACTCTAACTAGATTTCCAAAAAATTTCGTTAGATAAATTATCAAAATTATATCTAATTTTTTATTGTTTTTGAAACAAAAACTCCACATCTTTAAACAACATTAAAAATTATTATCATGAATTTTAATCAATTTTTAGATAGTCCGTATCATTATTATTTATTTTTTACAAAATGATCATAACATATGAAATTTTGATTTATTGAAAAAATAAATCTAATAAAAAAAATGAGATGATTTAAATGCTCCATATACAACAATTATTTAATGAAATGTTATGAGAGTGTACACAAAGTTTGCATGGTCCAAAGTGATTGTAACTTGTGCATTAATAATTCTGCTATTGTTCAATTTTTATAATGTGGTTAAGTGGTTGAATGTGATCTTAATAAGAAAGTGGATAATGGCATTTTTTTAAATAACTGTAATTTTAAAAAATTATGAATTTGAATTTTTTGGATTTGTAAAATAATATGAAAGAAAATTGGAATTTGTATTTGATTTTTTATTAAATTGTTAATATAACAAATAAAAATTGTTCAATCTATGTGCATTACAAATAGAAATTTCATTAATTTAAAATTGCACTTTCCACAAATATTGTTTAGTTAGATTTGAATAATGATAAATCAAAAATGTCAAAATTACATAACGTTTAACTTCCTTTTTAAAATATAAATAAGTAGTTGAATGTGATTTCAATAGGAATTCTATCCCAACTTACATAGTTAAGGTGGTGAATTCATGCAAAGCAATAGTTTAAACATATTATGAAATGACTATTTTTCAGTTGTTCAAAATAACAAAAAGGGAAACAAATATTTTTAGCCTAATATAATCATCTTAGATTAATGAAATCACTAATTAATGGATTCACATATATTAGATGTCAACATTGAATAGTTTCATTATTATGGGAATATTTATGTTGTCGAATCTCTTTTTAATTAAATATAACAATCTTATCAATCCAAAATTACAATTTCCACAAAGATTACGTAACCATATTTCAATGAAATCAAACAAAAATAGGTCTAAATTATAAAACATTTAGCCTTCTTCTTCAGGGAAAGTGTTCAACTTATTCTAAGTTTAACATATCAAAGATCAAAGAAAGCTAAACATTTTATGATTTTGAATCTTTCTCGTTTACCATAATGGAAATCTAGTAATAATTTTTAAAAAATTTAGATGGTTGAAATCATTGTTTTTTTATGTTGAAATGGATTCAACACCCTAAAATACCTCCAATGTCAATCAATTTTGCAGCTTTAATAATTGACATTTATACTTCCACCAAATTCAAAATGTTTCTTGCAAGATTTTAACAAAAAAAAATGCAAATTTCCCTTCTCATTATTCTTGAGTGGCCATAAAGAAATCAAATTTGTATAATATTTAGACCATGACTTAAAAATCATATGTTTAAAAGACCTAAGTGTCGTAGTGTCTACACACTCAAAACATTGGATTAAATATTATAAGGTTTGGTTTAATTTTTGGAACATAGAAATGGTAAAAAATTAATAATATCAATGGTATTAAATCTTGCATCCTTATAAAATTTAAAGATAAAGTTTGAGTGATAATGAAATAATTAATAACATAAATTTGAGTGATTTGGTTATCAAGTATGATTTAAAATTATTCTTGATTTGCTAAGAGTTTGTCTTTTTTTTATGCAAGGAAACAAGTTAATGCCCCAAGATCAGAAGGCATTAAGAGTGGAAGTATGTCTCCTTACCAACCAAGAAAAGGTTACTTCACATGGCTAGCTTTTGTAGACACATAATGATATTGCTACATGTTGAATTTTGAGAATGTATATAAGCTAAAGAGATAACCTTGAGTGTGGAAACAAAAAAACCAACAACAAAAAAAAAGAGAAAAAAATTAAAATTAAAATACGAGAGAAAAACTCTCAATTTCCCAATTCTAATTTGGTTAAAATTTGCCCAGTATGATAGAGATGTTGTTACATAATGTAATGTAATGTCCTATAAATATTTTTATTGGATTAACTTTTTTTTTTTACTATAAACATTTTTATTTGGTTAAAAAAAATAAAAATAACCATATGTTAAACATTTTTACTAGGCCAAAACAAAATAAAAATAACTCTACATTCAAATAAAAATAACTTTTAACTAAAATAATTAGATAAACTTGACTTGGTCAAGTTATTGGAATATATCCTATTTAAAGGAGGATAGTAAACCAACCTAGATTCATAATTGTGGATCTACCAAGGGCCTAAAGAGATTAAATCTCTTGAGATGCAAATGCATTTTAGAATAAAAACATATTTGATCTCTCTCTGCACTAGTAGATCCAGAGTTAAAATAGTAATATGATTATTATTTACAGACTTATAAAAAACATATTTTTTGTTTGAGCCATATTTAAAAATAAAAATGATATTTTAAAGAATATAGTATTTTTTTTAAAAAACATTTGAAAATATAAATTTATAATTGATGAAATTACCACACGGTAATCATTAACCAAAAATTCAATAAAATTCTAAAGTGTTAACTTTTTTGAAAAACATTTAAAAATATAAATTTATAAGGGAAGAAATTACTATACCGTAATCATTAATAAAAAATTCAATAAACTTATAAATTATGCACATGTCTATTTAATGATAAATTAAGTTTAACTTATAAATTAAATGGATTTTTCGTAGAAATTTAATAATGCAATTTCAAGCAAAATTGTGATCTTTTTGTTATTTAAAATACATTTTTGAATGTATAAATGGATTCAATATGCTGAAAACCCACTAGACACTAGAATTGTAACATGCTTAGACATCCCTAATTTTTTTTTTCCATGATTATCTTACCATCGTTACTTACCTAGACATTATTAACTGTTAGTATTATCAACATAGAAAATAGATAAAACGAACTAAAAGCACTCATATATTCCACACAAAGGTGTATGTGTTAATACACACACAAATTACATTCAGATTACTCTAATATATAGAGTTTCTCAGATCTAACTTATTCCTAAGTTAGAAGGAGAGGTTGAGAGAATTTCTCAACCATCACAAAGCAACATCTCAATTATAGGATGTAAGCATTAATTCCAACATCCCCTCTTAATGCTTACATTACATAAATTTATTGAAAACAAAATCATTCTTTAGCTTATTATTAGATGCTCCATCAAGTTTCCTCATAACCCTCGTAAAGGTGTAGTTGACAAGTTGGATTCCTGAGTTCAACCCCCGAACTCTCGAATCAAGGACCTCCCGAAGTCAATTACCGAACAACGTCCCAAGTTGTCGCATAACCTCATTAGAAGACCACTCCATGTCTTCAACCAATAAGGGATCCTTCCCTAGATCCGCAATTTCCATATTATCTGGACAACCATCCATATTGAGTCTTACTTCCACTCGATCTCTTCAAACACAATTGATTGCATGTTTGAAATAGCTGAACTCCTAGTCATTCTATGGACAAAATCCCATCCACCGAGATACATGGGTGCTAACCGTTGTACTCGCCAGTTATCTAGAAGAGTAGTCTAAATACAAAATGTATCTAGATTCAACTATTACATCATAACATTTTTATCGGATTTTGAAAAATCATCCTCACTTAATTTAAAAACAATAATACTACTAAACCACAAAAAATTTCAAAACGCCAAATTCAACCATAGAACTCAGCCACCCACAAAGAGATTTATTCTTGTTGGAAGTGTTTGTGCTACTTATGCCATCAGCGTCACAGATCTTCAGCTACAACCAGGGATCTTCCTTATGAGACTCCACTCCAAACACACTCCACTCCAAACAACAACATGAACATGATCAGGTCCTGTCGGTATTCAATTAGCACATGTTCTCAACTCACATACAAAGCCAAGCGCCAGTCCTTTGACGAATTATCATACATGACAATCTCAACGGTAGAATTTGAAAATGGTGTCCAAGCCTCTTTCCATGGTCATTACAGCTCCACGCAAGCTCTCTCCATGGTTCAAAGAATGATTTATTGTCATTTTGTTGCTCTCCAGGTTCTGATCACTCTCATGCTTATTTTACATGGTTTTTTCCTCCACATTTTCTTTACATCATTTAGGGTTCTTAAAGTTTGTTCTTGTAAACCACTATAAGGGTTTCTTTGTCCGTCTTGAGGAGGGCCCTGTATAGTTTCTAATTTGTTTGAGGTTCTTATAAATATAAATAATACCGTCCTGGAACATGGGTTTAAATTTTTTTTTGTATATACTATAAGCATAAAAAACCCTCTTTTCTCCGGCTTACAAGTTTTGAGATTCAACAAGATGATGAGCTTAGTGAAAAGAGTCACCTTCACTAAGTGGGCCCGCAGGCTATTTTTGGCGCAAGTCTATTTTTAGACTATGTCTATTTTTAGACATGGTGATCATATTTCAGAAGTTGCAGGATGCTATTTGTGGATGGTTGGTCAAGTTGGAAAAATATATTAAATTCTATTTTTAGAATATTGGGCGAAGTCTATTTATAGATCGTCGATCTAAAAATAGAAGTGTCGATTATTATTAGTTCTTAATAATAATCCGACAATAAACAACAACTTATTCTCTTAGAGCACTTAATTTCAGTGCACAGATTTGGAAAATCAGTGGGCTAGGAATTACGTAATTCCTAGGGTTTACTGGTGGTTCATGCATGGAGGACTCGGTTAGATCTGAAGTGGAAAAGTTATGAAAAAGTTGGAAGAGTTGTTCATGGATTTGTATTCAGTTTAACTCAATTAGACTCAGTTGAGCTATTTGTATCTAGTCTAACTGAATGATACACTAGTGTGAGTGGAGTGAATTAATTCAAAAATAATAACTCATTAATCAACTGAAAAATACAATAGTTAACTACAGTGCATGCAAGTTCCAGTGGAGACCTAGTGGAGAGATAGGTGAAAGGGAAAGATGGACTATCTGTTGTGACTATAGTGATGCATTGATTGCATCACACACACACTGGAGTTTCCAATGAGGATTGCACAATCAAGGCAAGGGTAATTCAAATTCATTCGGAGCTATTCTTCAGCAGGGATTGTGCAGTGGAGGTAGGCTAGCAGGAGGGTAGAGATCGGTGCATGGATTTGCAGATTTCTTCTATGTTAGTGTGTGACGATTGATTGTACTGAGATCTTGATGTACTAATATTTGTATGAGATTGTTACATGATCTCCATGATACATAATATATGATAGTTGGGGTTTTCAATTTCAGGCTTTCCCATTAAACAACTGTGTTATGTGCGATTGTTTTTATTTATGCTTCGCATGTGTTTGCAATTAATTTTCCGCAAAATATTAATAGTGGAATGATTCTGTATTTTGCAAGAAGTTAAATATTGTGAGATCAGGGGAATATGGATGTATTCATGCTTAGTGTATACTAATTCCTACATGGTATCGGAGTAGTGTTAATTCTTGAAGATTGCAATTGTGAAGAATTGTTGAGTTTGTGCTGGCGGAAAATTCGAATTTGCTACAGAATATTCTTGGTGCAGAAGTTGAGTATACATTGAAATGTTTTTCAATGGGTTGCGATTGGAGTATGCCCTTGATGGGAGCTCAAATTACATAACCTGGAAGGATAGGATGGAGGCAGTGCTGGAGGATAATGGACTGAAGGAGTTCATTGATAGCAATGTTCCTAAGCTGGGATCTAGCGATGCTGCATTACTTGACGCATGGTAAAAGAAGACAACAAAGACAAGAAGAATTATGTTGGAAGGTGTGAAGGACCATATTGTGTCCAACCTTCAGAGGAAATCCACTCCATTCTTAATGTGGAAGGCTTTGACAGATTTGTTCCAAAGCAGAAGCGACCAGAGGAAGTTGGCACTTAAAGACAAGCTTAGAAAAATAAAAATGGAGAAGGGCGACAGTATTCCAAAATATCTCATGAAGTTTGTCCACTGCAAGGATGAACTGGGAAGTGTGGGGGTTACTTTTGATGATGAAGACTTGGTGAGCTTGGCTCTCCTTGGGCTTCCAAAGAGTTGGCATAGCTACGAAGACTCTGTCAATGGACGAGAGAAACTGTCGGGATGGGAGAGACTTTGATCAGATCTTGTGCAAGAGGAGATAAGGCGGGGTACCAGGGATGGCTCTTCATCGAAGAATGAAGATGAAGAGAATTGCGCTTTGGCTACCAAAGAAAGGAAAGGGAAGGGAAAGAAATTTCCTTCAAAATCCGAAGCTAAAGGCAGGAAGCAGGATTTGTCCAAAGTGAAGTGTTTTTACTGTCACGAACATGGGCATTTCGCCACTAACTGCCCACAGAAGAAGAAGAACAAGAAGGTTGTTGGGGCTGCAGCTAGAAAGGCCTTAGCCTCGTAATTTGAACTTGATTTCTCTTTGATCACATGCTTGGTTTCAAGCTATATGGGATCGGTGTGGTATCTTGATAGTGGTGTGTCTTTCCATATGACGGGAGACAAGGAGTTGTTTAGTGACTTGGAGGAGAAGGACCTCCAGATGCATATAGAGATGGGAGACGATGGTCGATACAGTGCGACTGGAATTGGGACCATTACCTTTGATAGGGAGTCCAGTAATCCATTATTGTTGAAGGATGTTATGCATGTTCCAGGTTTGAAGAAGAAATTGGTCTCGACCACAATGTTGGAAGACAAAGGTTATGATGCTGTTTTTAGTGAGGGAAAATATTTCCTTCGACATAAAACAATGGGTCAAACCAAGAAGATAAGGATTCAAGTTAAGAATCTCTGCAAGCTGGAGGTAGATGGCTGCACTGCAATGGTGGGAAAAGTAGAAGAAGTGGTGAGCCGGGATGAGGGCGAATTATGACACAGGAGATTGGGCCATCTTCACCATGGCGCTTTGAATATTTTGCAGTAGATTTCTACTGGACTTCCCAAAGGTACTGTTGTGCAGTCATATCACTGCAAAGGATGTACTATGGGTAATTTTGTGAAGACCACGTTTCATGAGAAGGAGAATCGTGCTTCGGTGATCCTAGAGAGAATTCACAAAGATGTGTGTGGACCTTTTTCAGTTGCTTCAATATCAAAACACAAGTATCATGTTATATTTGTTGATGACTATTCTCATAGATTATGGATCTTCTTCATGCATAAGAAGAGCAAAACATTCTCAAAGTTCTGTGAGTTTAAAGCATTGGTGGAGAAGGATTCAGGGAAGCAAGTGAAAACTCTACGGAGAGTTAATGGTGGTGAATACATCTCGGGTGAATTCAAAGACTTCTGTAGCAAAGAAGGAATTCGAAGAGAACTCATAGCGCCTCATAACCCATAGCAGAATGGGGTCGCGGAGAGGAAGAACGGAATTATCGTGGGTGCTGCACGAGCGATGCTGCATGACCAGGGCCTACCGATGCACTTGTGGGAGGAAGCATGCAACACTGCGGTTTATGTGAAAAATTGTTGTCCTCATAGAGTACTTGGAATGAGTATGACTCCATTATCAGAAACAGCGCTTGGGAGATTGTTCTAAGGTCGGTGGGAAAATTAGTTGTAGGATCAAGATGGATCTACAAGGTAAAGCAAGTTGTTGATGGGAGCGTCGAGAAGTATAAGGCAATATTTGTTGCCCGGGGCTTCTCACAGATCGAGGGGATTGATTATGAAGAAACCTTTGCACCTTTCACACGGTATTCTTCCATAAGGACCATCCTTGCTTTCTCAGCGCAGATGGGTTGGCACATCCATCAGATGGATGTGAAGATTGCGTTTCTTATTGGGATCATTGAGGAAGAGGTGTACATTGAGCAGCCTGAAGTATTTGAGATCTTCAGCAGTGAGTCGCATGTGTGCAGGCTCAAAAGAGCCTTGTATGGGCTGAAACAAGCACCACGTGCTTGGTACACTCAGATCGACAACTATTTCACCGGACTTGGTTTCACCAAGAGTGAGGCAGATGCAAACCTGTACCAAATTGTGGTGGAGGGTAAGATTTTAATCATTGTTCTTTATGTTGATGATTTAATACTAACGAGTGATGAGCAATTGATACACTCATGCAAGGAAGATCTTGCAAAGGAGTTTGAGATGAAGGATTTGGGCCTCCTTCATTATTTCTTAGTTGATATGGTAGTAGGACAGTAGGAAGTTGAACTATTTGTGTCTCAAGGAAAGTATGCTGGGAAATCTTAAGAAGTTCCTGAAATTTTGCCAAACTATATTCAGCACTCCTCTTCTAGGGAAATTGGAGGGATGCTACATCAGCGGAAGTGGTGGATGCCACTGTTTATTGACAGTTGGTGGGTTCGCTCATGTATTTAGTTAATACAAGACTAGACATATGCTATGCGGTGAACCAGCTTTCAAAAGCGATGGTTAAGCCATACCAAGCTCTTTTGGAAGGCAGGCAAGCATGTCCTGAGGTATCTCAGGGGCACATCTGAGTATGGTTTATGGTATAGACATATGGATGAGGTGAATTTGCATGGCTTCACAGATGCAAATTGGGCAGGCAACCCAACATACAGAAAGAGCACATCAGGAGGGATTTTCAGTATCAGATCTACGACAGTTTCTTGGTACAGCAAGAAATAAAGATCCGTGGCACTCAGTTCAGCGGAAGCAGAATACATGGCAGCAAGTCAAGCTACATGTGAGGCTATTTGGATGAGGAAGATCTTGGTTGGTTTGTTCGATTCACATTTAGATCCTACAACGATACATTGTGATAATCAAAGTTTCATTAAACTCTTGGTATTCCTATGTTTCATGATAGATCTAAACATATTGATATCTGGTATCATCATATCAGAGATTGTGTGCAGCGGAAGATCATGTTGCTTCAGTACATTCCTATGGAGGGTCAGGATGCAGATATTCTGATGAAGGTGCTCGGCAGGAGAAAATTCAAATACCATAGAGGCAGGATCAGGGTGAAAGATAATCCCTATCTTGTTGAGAGGGAGTTTTGAGATTCAACAAGATGATGAGCTTACTGAAAAGAGTCGCCTTCACTAAGTGGACCCGCAGGCTATTTTTGGCGCAAGTATATTTTTATACTATGTATATTTTTAGACATGGTGATCATATTTCAGAAGTTACAGGATGATATTTTTGGATGGTTGGTCAAGTTGGAAAAATATATGAAATTCTATTTTTAGAATATTGGGTGAAGTCTATTTATAGATCGTCGATCTAAAAATAGAAGTATCGATTATTATTAGCTTGTCGACTATTATTAACTCTTAGTAATAATCGAGGCAATAAACAACAACTTATTCTCTTGGAGCATAAAATTTACGTGCAGTTTGGAAAATCGGTGGGATGAAGAAATACCTAGTTCTAGGGTTTCTGCAGTGGTTCATGCATGGAGGACTCTGTTAGAACTGAAGTGGCAAAGTTATGACAGAGTTGGAAGAGTAGTTCATGGAGTTGTATTTAGTTTAACTCAGTTAGACTCAGTTCAGATAGTTGTATCTAGTCTAACTGAATGATACACTAGTGAGAGTGGAGTGAATTAATTCACAAATAGTAACTCATTAATCAACTGAACAATACAACAGTTAACTACAGTGCATGTCAGTTCCAGTGGAGAGATAGGTGAAAGGGCAAGATGGACTATCTATTGTGACTATAGTGATGCATTGATTGCATCACACACACATTGGAGTTGCCAATGAGGATTGCGCAGTCAAGGAAAGGGTAATTCGAATTCATTCAGAGCTATTCTTAAATAGGGATTGTGCAATGGAGGCAGGCTAGCAGGAGGGCAGAGATCGGAGCATGGATTTGCATATTTCTTCTATGTTAATGTGTGATGATTGATTGTACTGAGACCTTGATGTACTAAGATTTGTATGAGATTTTTACATGATCTCCATGATACATAATATATGATAGTTGGGGTTTTCAACTTCAGGCTTTCCCGTTAAACAAATGTGTTATGTGAGATTGTTTTTATTTATGCTTCATATGTGTTTGCTATTAATTTTCCGAAAAATATTAACAATGGAATGATTCTGTATTTTGAAAGAAGTTAAATATTGTGAGATCAGGGGAATATGGATGTATGCATGCTTAGTGTATACTAATTTCTACAACAAGATTCAGATTGTATGATGTACACGAATTTTTAAGTCCATGATTGTCTTTACCATAGTTGTTAGAGTATACATATCTTTGTTTTAAGAATTCTTTGATTTTAACAATTTGTACTAAACGGTTTGTTATAGGTCAATTTGGGCATCATTCCCATTGAACGGTTTAACTAGGCATCATCTCCAGGACCAATGACTAAGGGTCTATCATCACCTATTATTTCAAGTTGCTACATGTCCTAAGACAAGAACAAGACAAATCAAGCATGACTTTCATCAAGCAAAGGTTTCCAAGGTTTGAAGTTTATTATATAGCATATGAGAGCTCATCAACACTACCTCTAAAGGGACTAAGTGTGTTGCATATGTAGGTAGCCCCATGCCAAGCTCCTCTGCAGAGCACTTCCCGACATTCACAGGTGCGTTGGTCACATTGGGAGAGAAATTCTCATTGTTCCAGATTCTCCACTTGGCCAGTGCCTTCTAAAAGAGTTCACATGTGTCAAGCTTCAAATCCAAGTGTCCATTTGACATCTACAAGGTTGGAAACATGTCTTTCCTATTATTGGAAAGTCATTGATTGTAAAACAACCTTCAGCTCCTCTATAAATTGAGCACAGATCTAAGTGCTTGAGAAGGAAGAATTTGAGTATAGAAATGCTGGTGGATTTTCAATTCAGAGTTAGATTTGTGTAACAAATACTGGAGAGATTTATACTGTGATGAGGCTAGGAATGTTGCTAGAATGGTCACTTCAAATCAGTCACTAGGTTGTAACCTCTCCTTCTATCATCAATAAAGAATACAACTTACTTTTCCCTATATGCATCTGTATTGGCTTTGATTTTCCATATTATAAGATCTTAGTTGATGTATATGGTTTATGCTTTACTGATTTAGCAAACTAACTTGAATAGACATCTATATTATTGCTATCTTTTGTTGTCTAGTGTTCATTCTTGCAGGAAGCATTTAGTACAAACTGCTAGAATTTGAAGCTGCAACGGAAGCAACAGAAGGAACCATTTGGAAGTGCTTGGATTCCAAGTAAGCTTCTAATCTATTCTATGTGTCTGTTTTTAGTTAGGAGAAGAAGTCGTATAGTCTTTAATCTATTGTTCTAGATTATCACATGTCTAGGAAAGCGTGTTTTATCCGTAATTCACAATTTTTTCCAAAAAATTGGCGACTCTACCAGGACAGTTATTTTTTCTTGTGTCAACCTCGTTAAAAAATGAAACAAGTGCCTTTGAGGATAGTTATTTTTTATTATGTCAACCTCGTTAAAAATGAAACAAGTACCTATGAGGATAGTTCCTTTTACTGTGTCAACCTCGTTAAAAAATGAAACATGTGTTGAGGATATTTATTTTACTGTGTCAACCTCATTAAAAAATGAAACAGGTCATGAGCATAATTATTTTCCTGTGTCAAGCTCATCAAAAAATAAAACAAATCCTCCCCTATAAGAAACCTTCATTCCATGCAGCTATTAGTAACCAATAATCTACTTAGGTGAATGAAATGAAGCTTGGGGGGCATATTCTCTTGCAGGGGGCATTCGACATGTGCTCTTGCAGGGGGCATTCAAAACATTCTTACCTATTGCACCCAATCAACTACTGAAGTTCGGGGGTAAAAATAGGTTCAGAGCTCCAAAATGAAAATGGTAACTTTAAAATGGTAAAAATGAATAGTAAAACTCTTTTTATTTAGTCATTTAATTGTTTGCAATGAATATTTATTGCTATGACTATGGTTTTATTATATATTTTTATCATGGAACAGGTATTTTTAATCCATTTGATGTTGTTCTGAACAGGTTTTACAACTGATGAACAGATTAGTCGTGAAGATTTATTTCAAGAATAATTTGACCATAAAGCATACTTTTTCTTCTTATTTTTTGAGCTTTGTTAAAAATGAAAAAGGATTTGAAGCACACTTTCATCTCTTTTTCGAGCTTCGATAACAGCAAAAAAGGAACCCGTGGATTCTTCTTTAAGCTCTTTTCAGACTCCGATAATATGAAAAGATTGTCAAGCACTTTTCTTTTCGAGCTCGTAAAAGTAAATGAATTGATATCTACTCAGTATAAGTTTAACCCTTTTCCAGAATGAGATAGATTATTATGAAAGAAGAATACCTTGGTTAAACATGACCAAAGAGGTTCTCTCAGATATTATTTTACACTTTTTCGGGTCTGAGTGAAAAATTTACGAAAAAGAACTTATGGAGTTTTCTTTCGTCCCCTTTTTCAAACTCTCTAAATATGAAAAAGGATCGGGCTATCACTGTCGTTAAGCTCGTTAAAACATAAAATAGCGACGGGCTTGTCGATCATGGCAAGAATCAAGTTTCATTCATTGCTAGACTTGTTAAATTATTAAATAGTGATACTTTATTCCCCCGAAGGGTTGAATTATAGATCAAGAAAACATTATCCTCCTCAAGCTTGTTAAAAAATAAAGAGGTACTAGTCGACAAATGACTGGGGAAAATTGAGCAAAATTTCTTTATGGTAGCAAGTCGCTCTTGAACATGACACTTCCTTCACTCCATGTTCGTGACTATTTGGGTTGGGTAATCATCTTGACGGTTCATTCATACCTATGGTTCATCATACCTTCACTTCGATTTTGAGTCAATGCTGCCAATTCATCACAGTGTTGTTGATATGTTCAAGAGAAGTCATCCAGTGAATAAACTCATCCTTATGTAATACTCGTAAACCTTTATTCTCATGACCGTCATCCCTGAAAATCGCTATATCAAGTAATACCCTTGTCTCCGAAATCAGTAACTCCCATTTCGCAATAAGGTGACTTCTTGTCGACAACAAATCAATATCCAGGAAGTTCACTTAGAAACATCATATTCTAGTACCATGAAGCTTGTTACAGCATCGACAAGATCCTCGCTTCCAGAACTTTGACCGAAAGATTTTGTTTGGCGTTCGACATCAAATCATCTATTCACGCCTTACGAAATGTATTGCAGTACCTTGAGGGCCATTTTCATTAATGGTGCTTCTCTCATGTTTGTTAACAGCTCACATCATTGGCTGGTAATCAAATGATGTCTTTCCATGTTCGACGACAAATCATATATTCACATGGCTAGACTTGTACCCGAATGATCGAGTGAACGAGATAAGAAGACCTCGGATCTAGTTTCAACCATCCGGGTTGCGATTTCAGGATTGTTGTACACATCATCTGTACGGTGAATTTACATATAGATCGTCATCCAAACATGGGCCTATATCTGTAGGCATATGTGCATTGGGCAACATTCCAATGTCGAAAAATTTATGAATTATGTACATGTTATTAGATTGTTTATGTGCTGAACATGGGAATGCATACCCTCAACAATTATGATCAAAGAGGATATATCATGATGTAATGTATTGTAAGATTGATGCAGGTGACCACTCCATTTCATCTCTAGCTCATCACAGTGTAAATCATCTCAATCAAATGTTTTTATTATTTTCACCTCATGCTTTAGGGGGGAATTTATTATAGGTCAATTTGGGCATCATTCCCAATGACCTGGTTAACTAGGCATCATCTCCAGGACGAATGAATAAGGGTTTATCATCCCCTATCATTTCAAGTTGCTACATGCCTTAATACAAGAACAAGACAAATCAAACATGAATTTCATCAAGCAAAGGTTTCCAAGTTTTGACGTTTATTATATAGCATATGAGAGCTCATCAACGCTGCCTATAAAGGGACTAAGTGCATTGCATATGCAGGTAGCCCCATGCAAGGCTGATCTATAGAGCACTTCCCGACATTCACAGGTGTGTTGGTCACATTGGGAGCGAAATTCTCATTGTTCCAAAATCTCCACTTGGCCAGTGCCTTCTAGAAGAGTTCACATGTGTCAAGCTTCGAATCCAAGTGTCCATTTTAAATCTAAAATATTGGGAACATGTCTTGCCTATTATTGGAAATTCATTGATTGTAAAAAAGCCTTAAGCTTCTCTATAAATTGAGCACAGATCTGAGTGCTTGAGAAGGAATAATTTGAGTAGAGAAATGCTGGTGGATTTTAAATTGAGAGTTAGATTTGTGTAACAGCTGCTGGAGAGATTTATACTGCCATGAGGCTAGGAATGTTGCTGGAATGGTCACTTCAAATTAGTCACTAGGTTGTAACCTCTCCTTCTATCATCAATAAAGATACAACTTAATTTTCCCTATATGCATCTGTATTGGATTTGATTTTCCATATTGTAAGATCTTGGTTGATGTATATGGTTTATGCTTTACTGATTTAGAAAACTAACTTGAATAGACATCTGTATTATTGCTATCTTCTGTTGTTTAGTTTTCATTCTTGCGGGAAGAATTTAGCACAAACTGCTGGAATTTGAAGCTGCAACGAAAGCGACAGAAGGAACCATTTGGAAGCGCTTGCATTCCAAGTAAGCTTCTAATCTATTCTGTGTCTGTTCTTAGTTAGGAGAAGAATTTGTATAGTCTTTAATTTGTCGTTCTAGATTATCACGTGTCTAGGGAAGCATGTTTTATCCGTAATTCACAATTCTGTCCAACATGGTTCGTTACTAATTTTTTCTTAAGTTCTTGACAATTACAAAAACATTGGTTGTCATATTAGTGATTAGTAGGTTATTACACTGGTAATAAACTTTCTTTGACTCTGGAATATATATTGTGTGCTTATTAACTATACTATTTATTTTGCAATGTTTTTGGCATGCACTTTAATTCTCTTTAGAGTTATGATTGCACCACTGAACTTGTATTGTGAACAATTTATTCTACAATTGATACTCCCTCGCGTTTTACTTCAGTTATTATTATTATTGTTATTTATTTTGTTTTTCTTTTATATTTTGCAGTGCTTGATAGAGAGCAGGACCAATACACTTGGGACTTTTTCTCTACCCGTGAGGTACCCTAAATGGAATTTAATACATTAAACTCTAGGTGGTTCCATGTTGAAACCCTGCGTTTCGTTGCTGGAACTTAACCAGAGCCATGACCCTGTGTTTCTTTCCTATTTGTTGTTGTTATTAGTTTAGGTTTGTTATAGTTAAGTTAATATCGACACGAGGAGTTGATATTGTTTCTATTAATCTATGTTAATGTGATGGTCTTCCTTTCCAAAGTTTCACAAATACCCTAAGTTTTTCATAAATATGAACCCTCTTTGTACTTCTATTGGTCAGAACATGAAAAAAAATATTTGCATGTAATCAAGCTCGAACCCTTATAAGGGAGAATTCTCTGCGGTCAAAGTCGGAGAAAGACCTTTTATTTTTGTTTAAGGAAAAGGGTATGGATTGTTCAGAGATTTATTAGCACCACATTCCACAACATCTCATATTTCACAAAATTTTTCAAATTCACAATATCTTATAATTTAATATTTCTCTAATACATACACAAGTAATTCTCTACAACAATTACAATGATCCTCTACAACATTTACAGTAGTTCTCTACAAAATTTACAGTAGTAATCTTCAATATTTTAAGGTATTCATGTATGATTGGAAAGGGATATAGATACTTATATGTATTAATCTAGACTTATCCAGAAACTCAACCAAGAAAATACTGCACCTCCCTTCCAACGAGAACAACAATCACATCTAATTCTCCCCCCGAACTCTTAAATTTCCAAAATAGTAGCTTGAAAAGGACACCCTTAGGTTTAGTTCACAGACATCAAGGTCCAACCTAGCTTAGAACTCACAGACTTCTGTCTTTATCAGAGTTTTTCTACTGCCTTCATTCCAACTCAAGAAATTATCCTTATGCGTTGTCCTGCCATACCTTCCCAGCATTTTGTTCAAGTATGTTCTCTCTAAAGGTGTTTTCCTCTTATTTAGAAGAAAAATAACCCCTTATCTTTCTCATTGGGATGTTTTTATCTCCAGGTGTTACAGGTCAAAATACCTCCTCATCAGCTCAGAGGAGAAGATAAATATGGAAGGAATACAAAGACCTAAACGAAACCTACTTCTGCCAAGGTAACACCCCATTATAACAGGACAAGAGCATTATAACGCATCTGATCAATGAATAGGCCGCATTAGTGGCTAGGGAAACACTCTATTTACACTAGAGGGCAGCGTTACCCGTGTTTTGAGTTTGAAATGGGAAAAACCCGTGGAGAATGATTTGAATTTCCAGCTTTTCTCACAAGAGAGTCAGTATAAAAAGGAAACTGCAAAGCACTAATATCTTATTGGGCCTTGCCAAAAACAACTGAACTCTCAAGGAAGGCAAAAGCATGGAAGTTGAGGAAAAATCTTGGTTTTTTCTATTTAGAACTGGTGGAAGGAGAGAGGCAATGATTGCTCTCTCCATATCCTAATGGAGATGAAGGCTCTTGGTTCAAAGTCGAAGGATTGTCAAAGTTTTTGAATACTTGTGAAGTAGAGATTATTGTTGTAGTGTGAAGGTCAAGAGTCAAAGAGGTTCATTGAGAAATTTTTGATCAAGACATCACCACTACAAAAATAATCTCTACTTCACAAGTATTCAAAAACTTTGACAATCCTTCGACCTTGAACCAAGAGCCTTCATATCCATTTTATAGGAGATGGAGAGAGCAAGCATTGCCTCTCTCCTTCCACCAGTTCTAAATAGAAAAAACCAAGATGTTTCCTCAACTTCCATGTTTTTGCATTCCTTGAGAGTTCATTTTTTTTGGCAAGGCCCAATAAGAGATTAGTGCTTTGCAGTTTCCTTTTTGTACTGACTCTCTTGTGAGAAAAAGCTGGAAATTCAAATCATTCTCCGCGGGTTTTTCCCGTTTCAAACTCAAAACACGGGTAACGCTGCCCTCTAGTGTAAACAGAGCATTACCCTAGCCACTAACGCGGCCTATTCATTGATCAGATGCGTTATAACGCTCTTGTGCTGTTATAATGGGGCGTTACCTTGGCAGAAGTAGGTTTCGTTTAGGTGTTTGTATTCCTTCCATATTTATCTTCTCCTCTGAGCTGATGAGGAGGTATTTTGACCTGTAACAAAAACACTACAACAATAATCTCTACTTCACAAGTATTCAAAAACTTTGACAATCCTTTGACCTTGAACCAAGAGCCTTCATCTCCATTTTATAGGAGATGGAGAGAGCAATCATTGCCTCTCTCCTTCCACCAGTTCTAAATAGAAAAAACCAAGATGTTTCCTCAACTTCCATGCTTTTTCATTCCTTGAGAGTTCATTTGTTTTTGGCAAGGCCCAATAAGAGATTAGTTCTTTGCAGTTTCCTTTTTGTACTGACTCTCTTGTGAGAAAAAGCTGGAAATTCAAATCATTCTTCGCGAGTTTTTCCCGTTTCAAACTCAAAACACGGGTAACGCTGCCCTCTAGTGTAAACAGAGCATTACCCTAGCCACTAACGCAGCCTATTCATTGATCAGTTGCGTTATAACGCTCTTGTGATGTTATAATGGGGCGTTACCTTGGCAGAAGTAGGTTTCGTTTGGGTGTTTGTATTCCTTCCATATTTATCTTCTCCTCTGAGCTGATGAGGAGGTATTTTGACTTGTAACACTAGGGTAATAAGAGAGAGTGGTAATTTTCATAACTATCTCGAAGTTTTAGAATTAATTTAGGGTCTTTTACAAGGAAATTCAAGACTTGTCACAGATTCCTATTAATCAAAATAACAAAAATAAAATTTTATCATTTAGATTTTACTCGTATTTTCCTCTAAGAATTAATTACCAAAGTCACATATAGTAAAAAAAAATAACATACAGTAATATCAAATATTTACAGCATTGGGGTGTTACATCTCCCCCCCCCCTTCTGCGAAACATCGTCCTCGATGTTCTCTCTTTCCCTTTGGAACATGTCATGATATGCTTGTCGCATAAAACCTTCATCTTCCTAGTTGGCCTCTTCCGGGCTATAGTGTCTCCACTGCACTTTAACCTGGGTGATAGCTAGACTCTATAACTTTATTTCTCTATGATTGATAATATGCAGAGGCTCTACTAGGAACTCTCTATCCAGTTCGACTTATCGCACAACCACAAATCTATTGTCATTTCTTGTAATTACTGAATTAAACACATATCTACATAAAATATTTAATTCATATTTTACCTATACATCTACCAATAAATAACATGTTTGGAATCATACACATATTTCTTTAACAATTAAATGTGAAATATATTGTGAACTCAAATATGGATTGGTAGTGCAAGTTGGTATGTTATGGGTCTCACTCTTTCTAGAATTTGGAAGGGTCCACAGAATCGAGGTGCTAAATTTTCACAACCACCACACCTAATGTTTTTTTTTGGGGTTTAATTCACACATAAAACGTTATCCTACTTGGAATTATTTGTAAGTCCTTTTTTTTATCAATATACGATTTTTTTTAATCTTAGGAAGCCTTTAAATTACGTCGAACCTTTTTCATTTTTTTCTCCATCTCCACTAACATATTGGGCCCTAGGATTATCTTATCTTCAATATTTCTCCAATTTGTAGGTGTTCTACTCCTTTTTCCATACAATAACTTATAAGGACTCATCTTCAAGGATTCATGATAACAATTTTTATATGAAAAGTCAACCAAATGAGATACTCCTCCCACTTGGTTGGTTGTTGCATTACATACATTCTTAGCATGTCTTCCAGGACCTGATGCAGGGGCATTAGACACTAGCCAGCAATGTAGGAGGTTTTGTCCACATGTTTTGGCTAGGAGGGTTTGAAGAAATTTGAATTGTAACAGCTAGGTGTCAATACCTCAGCTGACTGTATTAACTAGATCAGTTAGAGTTTGTAGAAGTCGAATAGTTCAGTTCAGACCATCTGTCATATTTCAGTTATTTGAATAATTGTAATTAGGCTTTTGAGTTCTAGAACGGTCCTCACAGAGGAAACGAAGAGTCATATGTTGATGTATATAAATTGATGTATTGAAAGAGGAAAAGTGGAGGACGAGAGGAGATATTTCTGCAATCGAAGCTGTGTGTTTACAATTGCTTCCAATTAAATAATTTCAATGCGCATTTACCATAGAGTCGTTTCGAATCTTTAATTGTGAAGAGATTGTTTAATTGTGAAGTGATGAAATCTGTGTATGTATAATTGAACTTCTGTATGAATCCCACACATCTCTGTCTGTTTTTTCCCTTAATTTATTCGAACAACCCCTATGAAATTAACTCCCACCCGTAGGCGAGGTATGTGTAGAAAAGCTGTCATTGTTTAATAAGTTCTGTTGAATAAATCTGTGTAAAATTGTGGTCGACTAACATTACCCAAGATAGTGAAAACATGTCAGAAGAGAATTACGGTTATTGTTAATTGAACCCCTGCCAAGGATTGACCCGAGTTAACTAAACAAGAAGGAATAACACAACCCCGACGTGACCCTGGTTAATCACTGTACTAAAACCACAAGCAGATTTGCAAAGGTAGATTGCCCATATCGCACCACTTTTGCGGAGTAGGCGGTATTTTCTGAATGCGAGCGATTCCATAGAGTAATTGACACGTGGCGAGGTGGACCCATGGAAAACCACCGTTAAAGTGCACCATCGCATGTTAAATTTCGACTTTGGAAGCTGAGCGATATTGTTGAGAGTCGTTGATCTACGACGAGGTCATCGGATGGCGGTCATTGAATAAAGGTGCGCGGAGGATAGCCAGGTAAGATACGAGCGTTTGGTTGGGAGATTGGACGTAGAGGTGGGGCTCGGAGCCAAGTTTTATTATATAGTATTTGTTTAAGCAGCGTGTTGGGTTAAATGTGAAATGTGAAGGGTCATAACCTTAATTCCAAGGTTCGGAGATAATATATAAGCCAGGAGATATAACATTCAAAAGCTGCTGAGTGTATTTATTTATCAATTTCCCCAAAATTGATAAATAAAAATTAAAAGAAAAAGAAAAGGATCACGTGGACAATGAACGAGGTTTCAGACCAAAGATGCTAACAGAGCCACGAGTACAATAGACCAAACTCTCCTCAGGGAAACTTTCAGTTTTGTTGCCGTCAGGACCTAACTCACTCGTTTAGTTTGTCCATCTGTTTGGAGATGGTATGCAATGCTGAAATGAATTTGAGTGCCCAATCCAGTAAAAAGGGATTTCCAAAACAAATAGGTGAATTTTACATCCCTATTTGAAACCACGACCTTCACCATACCATGAAACTGGAATATCTCTCTCCTAAATATATCTACAATTTCAATAATTTTGTAAGTGGAATTGATATGAATAAAATGGGTTTTTTGATCAATTTTCCCACCACCACCATGATGGGATCATTTTTCTTCCTAGATATAGGAAAAAATGTTATAAAATATACTGTATTCATCTCCCATTTCCACTCAAGAATAGGGAGTGGGTGATGCAAACCAACACGGTGCTGGTGTTCAGCCTTAATTTGTTGGCACTTCAAACATTTGGCTAGATATTCAACAATATCCTTCCTCATACTAGGCCATAAATAACATTTTTTAATTGCCAAAAATAGTTTTTGGTATTTGGGATCGGCAGTATAAGGACTTAAGTGAAACTCATCCAACAAGAATTATTTAATTTCTATATTATTATGAACATATATTATTCCTCTAAAAGTCAACAAATTAATACTGTCTATGCCATAATCCGATGATTTTCTAGAATTGTGCACTTGTTTAACTTGCTACCATATAAATTCATACTTCAGATCCTTAAGAGAAACTTATTTAATATGATTAGAAAAGTCAATTTCCACTTGACTATAGGAGCTTTCATATACATGGTGCAATTTTCTTCTTAACGCATTAGCCACATGGTTTTGTTTCCCTTTAAGGTTCCTAATGTCAAATTCAAATTTTCTTAGGAAAGTGGTCAACCTAGCTTGGTGGGCGTTTAAATTAGGTTTTTTAAATAAATTGGTCTAAATACTATGAACCGTCAACAAGACAAATATTCTCCCCAACAGATAATGTTGCCATACTTTTAATGTGTGAACAACCGTTGTTAACTCCAAATCATAAGAAAAATATTTTTTCTCATGTTCCTTTAGCCTATGCAATTCATAGGCTATTACCCTACCTTCCTACATTAAAACTTCTCTGACACATTCCTGGCAGGCATTTGTGGAGACAATAATTATTTTGTTGGATCTGAAATTTTTAGCACAAGGGCTATTGTCAATGAGTGTTTCAACCGTTCAAAACTTTTTTGGCACTTTGTTATCCACTTAAATTCTCTTCCTTTCTTCTGCAACGAAGTTATAGGGTAAGAAATTATTGAAAATCCTTCTATAAATCGGCGATAATACCCAACCAATCCCATAAAAGATCGAATGTCTACCATATTTTTGGGGGTAGACCATTCGATGATGGTTTTAATTTTCTCAAGATATATAGGTATACCCTCATATGAGATTACATGTCCCAAATATAGAATTTGACCCTTATAAAAATTGCATTTGTTGAATTTAGCATAAAGTTGATTTTCTCTTAAATTTTACAATATTATTCGAAGATGTTCCTTATTCTATTCCAAGTTCTTTGAGTGTATAAGAATATCGTCAATAAAAATCAGAACAAATTTTGTCTAGGTAAGGGCGAAAAAATACCATTCATTAGGCTCATGAAATTTGTCAGGGCATTAGTAAGCCCGAATGAAAAACAACAAATTCATAATGACCATAGCGAGTTATGAATGTTTTCTTACATATATCTTTTTCTTTTATCCTGATTATGTGATACCCTGAACGTAGATCAATTTTAGAAGATAAAGTAGCACCCTTCACTTGATCAAACAAATCACCAATTCTTGGAAACTAGTACTTATTTTTTATAGTTAATTTATTCAGTCCCCTATAATCGATACATAATCGCAGGGTGTCATCTTTCTTTATTACAAACAACACTGTAGATCCCCATGGTAACACACTTGGGCGAATGTATCTCTTCTCAAGCAACTCCTTCAACCGCATCTTGAGCTCTATTAATTAAAGTATACTCATTCGATAAGGAGATTTTGACACTGGGGTGTCTCCTAGAACTAGTTCTATAGTAAAATCAATATCCCTTTTTGGAGGCAACCCAAAAATTTCTTCTGGAAATACATCCACAAATTCTTGGATAAATTGTATCTTTTCCAAGGTAGCAATCTTATCCTTAGAATTAGTGTAGCCTACTTTCACGACATATATTTGACATCATTTCCTAAATAATTTTATGAATTGATTAGTTGTGATAGGTCATAGCTTAATGGCCCTCTTAATATCCTAAATCTCTTGTCTAACACCCTCATTATTGAGGAAATTGATGGTTTTTTCTTTACAATTTACTAAGGACCAATGTCCTTCTAGCCAATCCAATCCTATGAGCACATTGTAGGACCCTAAAGGTAATACATTCAAGTTCACCTTAATCTACTACCCTCCTATGTCAACAAGAAAGTATTCTACCTTAGCGGTCACTCTTCTTTTTGCCCCAGTGGATAGTTGTACTAGCCACAAATTCTTAAATTTGAAACTTTGTAAATAACAAAATTCAACTATTTTCGGACCAACATAACTCAAAATTGCACTCGGGTCTATTAAATTAGAGACAAAACAATTAACTATAATACCTTCAAATTTGACCATTGGAGGTTGATATTCAATCTGACAATCTTCCAAGGAAACATTAATCCTCAACATGCTTCTTGCCACCTCCCTAACTATAGAAGCTTCTTGAATATTAGTGATGAGGACACTTTTTATAATAATGGGGTTCACCACAACCCCAACATTGTAAGGGGGGTTTTTGTGGCTGGACAGGTTCTGGATTACTTAACACCTCAACTTACTTGGCCTCATTTTGTGATATGTTTTTTTTTATTCCTTCCCAAAGGTCCATTTGAATATTTTCTGTATGCTTTATTAGTCATGTAGTCTTTGCACTCCTATCGTTCTGGAAGTTTTTCTTCCCTTTTTTGTTTGGCCACCCTTTGTTGCTTTCCCCGTTTTGTTTCATCTGATGGTAGCAGATTCAAGATTTCATAATAACTTCATCCATAATTTTTGGGATATAAAATTATAACCTTTCCTTCACGAAGCCTGATAAAATACTAATAAAGTGTTGTGCCCTAATGTAATATTCCCAATTAACAACAACTAATTGGCAATATTAATTTTTCTCATATTTTGCGTTTCTAATGTTCAGTCATAAAATAAAGGGGTGATGGGACCCATAACCCAAACATAGGATAAAATAACTCCATAAATTCATTTAGACATATTTTGATTTTAGCATGGGGCCCATGGGAGCCAAGTGACAGCACAGGGAGAGGGACAACATGGAGGCATCGTGGGCTAGACAAGACAGTGGCAGCGTGGGCCAGGACAATGCAGTCTAGTGGGGAAAACGTGGCATGAGGGGAATACACAGTTTAGTGAGGCCCAAGGGAGATCTAGGGTCTCAAGCATAAAAGGAGGGAGATGCTAGCTATTGATTCATTCTATTATGCATCTTCAGATTTTCTGCATATTAAGCATTCAACACGCTTGCACTGTTTAGCG
The DNA here is from genome assembly GCA_034641835.2 of Pinus albicaulis. Lineage (NCBI taxonomy): Eukaryota > Viridiplantae > Streptophyta > Pinopsida > Pinales > Pinaceae > Pinus > Pinus albicaulis. The sequence continues at coordinate 178,922,616 of CM076570.1, forward strand.
AAGTCTACAAGTGTTGTTCAGCACATGGTTGTCTCCGAGTGGAGATCCCAACCTCAACCTCGGGGGAATTCAAGTGCATGCTCAGGTGAGGAGCTTCGCCATCGATTTTCAGAGTAGAGAACACAAAGCCTTTCAGCCAGGAGTCACATAGTCACTAAGGCAGCGCAATCATACTCAGGTATTACGTAATGTTAGAGGGATGCAACACTGAGAGTGAAGGGAGATTAGGGATTTCAGTCTGAGAGAAGTGTGAGAGGATCAACCCTTCATAAGTCATCTTTTGGAGTAGGAGGGGGCCATCATTTCCAATCTTACAGTTTAGTGGCTAGCATACTCACCTAGTGTGCGTGATTTTCCCAGGGGGGTCAAACTTTGGAATCAGCCTTTCTGGAATTCCTTCTTGGTTTTTTTCGGGTTTTTGGAGGAGTCCATACCCAATGTTTCATAATTTTCTGAGTAGGGGAAAAGCCCCAAAGTGCAGCTTTATTCCAGTCCGAGGGAGCATTTTCCAACAGTAACAATAGATCAAGGAGTTACACAGTGCAGAGAGAGAGCATCCATTTACATCAGGGTTTGAGAGTGATTTTAGCTTTCCTTGAGCAAGCCAAGGTGCCATCATTCTTATCACCTTTGTACTCATTTCCCTCTTTGAGATTATAATAAAATGGCTCATATTTTCTCCATGTTTGTAGTGTTTTCATGATGTCTCTCTATTTGTTGTAGTTATTGTTTATGTTGCTTTATATTGCTATTTATTTCCTATTTGGAATATTACAATAGTATCAGATCTCATAGACTTGGCATAGCCTATGGAGCAGATCAGTCTATGACATCGGGAGGAAAAGAATACATCACTGACCGGAAAAATAGGTATAGGAGCTGAGAGCGGAGGCTCGAGGCCACATTTGGAGAAGGGGATTGCATTCCAGTGGTGGACACAGAGAAGGAAGAACCTATGGCAGAATAAAGAGATGGCGGGAAGGAGTTCGAGAATCTCCTCCTAAAGTCTGTGCAGGAGCTCTCGAGGAAAATAAAGGAGATGGGTGAGCTGCAACATATCTTGGGTATATTTTTCTTGCCAAATTATGACGGGTCATCTAAATGTTCAGCGAAAGCTTGGGTGGAGAAGCTAGACATATAGTTTAAGCATAATCATATGGCAGAGGTGGAGGCCATCAAGGTGGCAGCGCTGCAACTTGAGGGAGAAGCCCATGACTAGTGGTTCCATGGGATGGCCACACTGGGTCACTTAGCAGTGACAGTGTATGCGGATTTCACCAGGAGATTAGTGGAGAGGTTTGATCATAAATATTTGGAGGAGCATTTTGTCGAGCTGACCAAGCTCAAACAGACTAGGAACCCAAAAACTTACATTTCCGAGTTCTTGAGGCTTTCAGTGATGGTACCAGACTTGTCCGCAGCCAGGAGGATTTACATGCTCATTGATGGGTTTGAAGAACCTTTGTGTGGGCTAGTCAAGTCCACTAGGCCTGCTACACTTCAGTATGCAGTCGAGAGGAAGAAAGAATAACAGGATGCTTTGCCCAGGACCATAGCTCCTTTCCCCCAGAGACTGGCATTTCCGCCAAAGGGGAAGGACACGAGAATTACACTGCAGAAGGGGAACCAAGGCCAAGGGCCTTTGGACAATGATGCCTAGAGAGATTTGAGATGAAGGAAGTTGTGCTTCACATGCCAGGAGCCATGGGCACCGGGTCATCGATGTGCCCCAGAGAAGGCACATTACATAGAGGTCTTCTCCGACAGTGAGGGAGAAGAAGATGCCTATGAAGAGATAGAGGGAGAGGCCAAAGTTGTAGTGCAGAGAGGGGATCATCCACCACCTCCTCCCCCAGGAGCAAGAGGGACAACGTTTGCACCCACAGAAGGATTAATTGCATATTTACGAGGAGTTCCAAAGTATTTGACATTGTGTGTCCAAGGCACCATTCAGGGATAGCGTGTTTCAATTCTGGTATATAGTGGGTACACTCACAAATTTATTGATGCCCAACTGGTAGAGAGGAGGGGAACACCTAATGGGCCTCTAAATTAGACATAAAATAAGGCCCATCTAACCTTTATTAAGCCCATCTACCTTCCTTATGCACATGAATATATATATATATATATACATACATACATACATACATACATACATACATACATACATACATACATATATATATATATATATATATATATATATATATATATATATATAAAATCTTTCCTTCTACACTTAATAATGTTTTCTTATGCTTCAATATTTTCTTAGGAAGGTTTAAAGGTAATTGCATATTTGTGCCTAATATTGGCTATTTTTGTAGAATATTGTGAGAATATTTGGCAGATTATGCAAATTTTGAGGAGGATATGATTTAGGGACTTGATCCCTGCCACTAGAAGATCAAGATTGGAGAATAAATGTGCACAATATTAGGAAATTAGGGAGAAATATTGGAGATATTCAAGGGGTTTTTCAACCCTCCTTAACTCTCAAAGGAAGCCAACGAATTCTCATGAGATCCCCTCCAGAAATTCGAATTCCAAAGGCAGCCAAGCGACTCAAGATCAAGTGCACTCAATCCTTGTTTACTTGGAGTCAAATGAACTCAATCACCCCAAAAATTCTCTCCAGCAATTTGAGTTCCAGAGGCAGCCAAGAAAATCATAGAGGAGTTCACTCAATCTCTGTTTACTTGGAGTCAAGTGGACTCAATCACCCCAAAGATTCTCTCCAGCAGTTCGAGTTCCAAAGGAAGCCAAGCAACTCAAAGAGGAGAGCACTCAATCTTTGTTTATTGGGAGTCAAGTGGACTCAATAACTATTTTATAGGGAATTTTTGGTAGCTTCCCTATAGAATAAATAGAGCAGAGCTAGAGCTAGGAATAGGGGGTCGATTCTTCGATTCCATTTTGGGAATTTTGCTGCAAGCTATTAAACTTTTTATTGTACTCAGTGATTAGAATTTCAGAAATGTAATAAGGTTATTTTATTCCTGAAATGAGCAGACAGACTCCATTTACTGTTTTAGTTCTAAAGAGTTGGGCTTGTGGGTTAGGGCCCAACCCATGTGCCTCAGCTTCTTTGTCTTTGTCATCCTTTCATTTATGTTATTTACCTAGTTTTATTTCTAATATTTTCATTGCTATTATAGTTGTTGTTGTAGATTTAACCTGCTTATCTATGTTGTAGAATAGTTAATAAACACTATAAAAATATGAGGCAGTCTTCCCCTCTCATCTCTGTCAATAGAATTTGAGCGGGGTTGACCTTCCCATAGGCAAAGAAATTATTTCTGTTTAGTTTTTTTATCATGCCTTTTGTCTATTTTTCTGTGCATAAATCTGTAGCTTTGTTTGCAGGAATAAGAATCAAAATCCCCAGGAAGATCATCAAGCCCTCTCGCTTCATTTCCCAGCTCTGTTTTCATGCCTGAGCACTACTGTTGTGCCTCTGTTTCCCTTCTTTTTCTCTTATTTGCATCCGTCACCCCTTTTCATTCCCAAAGCGCTTGAAAAACATTAGAATTAGACTTTCGCCATTTCTCCTCAAAACTCCCGTTCATCGTACCTCACTCCATCACAAATCACAAATCGCTTGTGACCTTTGTTAACGCTCTCTCATTCCAAGCCGGAATGTGATATCCCTTTCTACTTCCCTTTGTTGCTATTTTATTAAAAACAATAAAAAACATAAGAAACCACATTTTTTCCCTTTTGACTTACCATAGCTCCTTTTCGCAATCACATTTCCCATTTGGTCCTTATTTATAGTTTCCACTTCCAGACCCCGATTACGATATTCCTTTTTCCCTCCTTTCTCCTTTGCTCCTCATTTATATGTCAAAAACCTTTGAAAGAACCTTACTCTGCTTTTTTATGAAAATCCCTTCACTTTTTCGCACTTCGCATTTCCTCCTGACTACACTCTCGCTTCTCCTCCAACCTTGTGACATTGCGATATTGCGATATCGCATATCGCAGTGCCAGTCCTCCATCACAATTCCACCATCACGCTTTCCAAAGCCTCCCACTCCAATTTTTTTTTGCGATATTATGTGCTTTAATCAAGTCCAAACAACTTTTTCACTCCTCTAAGCCTTGTTTCATGCGTTTAAGCCTTCCATCAACACCTTTAGCCCTTTTTCCTCCGAACTGCAATCAACATTTTTTCAGTTAGAATTAGATCATGAATAGTTGCATGGTTAGAAGCATGGTATATAGATCATAGGATAAGTAGAGTGTGTTTAGCCATTTGGCCAGCTCAATGCAATTTAGTTTAGTTTCTTTTCTCTCATTTCCTTTCTGCAATTTAGTTTAGTTTCCTTCCTATCATTTCTTTTCAGCAATTTAATTTAGTTTCCTTTCTGCAACTTAGTTTAGTTTCATTGAAGTGTGACAGACTTCACTGAGAACCCTTAGAAATAGCACCCTTTCGTAAAGCAGAAGAGGATGACATGAGCATAATGCATCTGTTGTGTATATAGCACTGTCACCTCCAATTTTGTACGAACCCCGGGTTGATAAAGTAAAGTGGGGAAACCCCTTGGAGTTGTAGCACTCTTGGTGCAATACCAGGGCTCACCACTTTTTGGTGTTGTTGTTGGGGAGGTGTCTAGTAGATGCTTTGATTTTGTTTTTAGAATTCTTTTATGCTTTCCTTTCTTTTCATGCCATTTCAGAAATATAAAAAAAAAACACAAAAAGATCTGATTTTCATGCCTCATAGGAGTAGTGATACTCATAATTTTTTTTTTTATAAAAATACTTCTCCAATACCAACCCCCCCACTTGACCACATGGTGCAGAAGAACCACATCACCATACACTTTTGAAGGTAGAAGATATGGATGGATATGATGACAATGAAGAAGATCTTATTGGGTTTCCCATTCAAGATATGGACATCAATGTACATATGAATAACATCCCTCCATATTTCCTTCCCAAATTCCATGGTATGAGGACAGAGGATCCGAAAACATTTCTCTTTGAATTTGAGATACTTTGTAGGTCTTATGGCTAATTATCACACACTCAAAAACTGAGATTGTTTCCTACAACATTGAAGGATAGAGCTCTTAAATGGTTCATGAGTCTAGGTACTAATTCAATAAGATCATGGAATGATATGCAAAATATATTTCTAGAAAAATACAAAGGTCATGATCTTAGAGAAGAATTTTTTAGAATGAACCAAGAAGAAGATGAGAGCCTTGAGGATCTAATAGAGAGGTTCATGTATAATGTTAAGAGGGAAAAATTGCATCATTTAGGATTTGACACACTAAAAATCCTCTTACTTAGAAAAATTAGGGATGAGTAGATTGATCTCCTTAATCTCATGAGTAGAGGAGATGTATACTAATTGTCATTTGAAGAAATTTCTAAAACATGCAAGTGCATATCAAGAGGAAGGGAAAGAGTAAGTAAGTTAGCATCAACATTGGTAAGGCAAGATGAACTTGGAAATTTTCTTGATAACTTTAAAACATAAATTCTTAGCAATCTAAGTGAACAGGTAGAAATGTTAAGAATGCAAAATGAGAAAAAAGAAGATGTTGCTAGTTTTGTTATCCATGCAGAATCATATGCTACTAAATGTTGTTCATCATTCCCCAGGTTTAAAGAAGTTTACCAGGAAGACAATGGAGCAAGGCAATCACCAAAGAAGCTATGTTATGTAGCTCCAAGGAGACCCTGGTAGCCCAGTCAACTTGATATGATGCAAGAACCCAGTTCACAATTTCAAGCTTATTCACATCCATCTCAAACTAATTGGGACACGCTCCCTCCTTGGAAACCTTAGCCATCTCAACCCCAAAATCAATCTTGGCAACATGGTTGGCAAGGTCCTTATTGGGAAAATCCTCAACATCCTCAATATTTCCCTCAATATCCTCCATACCCAACTCCATGTTATCCCTACCATCCACCTCCACCACAACCATAGCCTCAACCACATCCATCTCATACATCCACCCCCATTGTACCACCATTTCCAAACCCACACCATGAAGTATCTCAACCCACTTACAATGCTGAGGTACAACACTACCAAACATATCCTCTTGATCTAAATGGTCTGAATCTTAGTTCAATAAAGGTATTTCAAAGAAGAGATATTCTTAATGTTACTAAAGGACAACATCAAGAAGAAGAAGATCCAAATGAGGAGATCAAAATATTGAGGGTTGAACTTGATGAAGAGTAGAAATCAGAATCAGATGTTGAGAAAGTTCCCTCATGTTTACTAGCATTTCCTCCATGTATTCAAGAGAACAATCAACAAAAACAGGAATATTTGACTGCCATAATAGAAGAGGACATCCAAGGTGATCCAAATCAGCAAGTGAACTAGGGGCATCACAACTATATTGACATCTGGTTCCAAACAGTCATTAAGTTGCAGCAACACACTCTTCTCCGATAGTACTTGAGACAATCCTAGTAAAAGAAATTCATCTCTCATATTCAGGTACATGTCAAAGCATATATTCCAAGTGTGCACATGATTTTATCTATCATCTTGATGTGTACATGGCTCCATTGGAAGTATTCCTATACTTGAAAAAGGTTTTGTTTTATCAATTAGAGTAGGAAGGTGAAAATAAAAGAAGGGAAAGAATAAAATCCCAGGTGAAATCCTCTTTTGAGGCATTTGAGAGTGGCTCACTGATTGAAAACCTCCATGAGGCGATCATTGGGTTGAAAAAAAAAATATCCTAGGTGAAAACCTCCTTTGAGGTGCCTAGGCAGACCTACTAGTGGAAAACCTCATTGAGGCAAGTAGTAGGCCTAAAAAAAAAATGCATTTCTCCATGTATCTCTCTCTAATGAATGCAGGTGCTCTCCAACCTTTGCAAGCCAGAAAACAACAAGTTGGCACAAAATAAAATTTGGTCAACACCTTGGTTAAAGGTAGTCAAACTTGGACATCCTCCTCCTGTGCTAAGAAGCTGCAAAAGGACCTCAAGAAGATTATCACATGCAGCTTCAGAAACACCGAAGACAACTTCAACAGCCATATCAGCAGCTTCAATATCATCTGCAAAAGAAAATCAATAGTAAGGCTTAGGTATGCAATCATCTAACCCTTTCTTCGAATATATTTTAGATTAATAAAAAATTAAAAAGTGTGAGAAGGAAAGTTTTTTTATATAGCCAAAATCAATAGCAAAGCAACCTCAACCTTATCTAGCAACGAGCCTCACTTTTTCCACCAAGAAAAGGAACAAGACAAAAGTAAAAAGGACTTGAGAAAGTGGGAAATAAGAATTTCATTGTAATAGAAGACAAGGAGTGCCAATGGATAACCAAGGGTGAGCTTATTTCATAGAAAAAAGAACTGTGAGGTGTGTCAGAGGAACAAGGGGGAGATGAGCCACCCAACCAGATTATTACAACCGCTTCCCATTTCGGAAGGAAAGTGGGAAAGCATCTCTATGGATTTCATTACTGGGTTTCCCACGGTGTAGGGCAAGGATTGCATCTTTGTGGCCGTTTATCGACTAACAAAGTATGCTCACTTCTTTTCCATATCAGCACAATACACATCTACACAGGTGGTGGAGCTGTTTTTTCGTGATGTTTTCAGATTGCATGGTCTTTTGAAGACCATCATCACTGACAGGGATAGCCATTTGATGGGTGGCTTTTGGCAGGAGCTCTTTTGTTTGGTGGGTATAGAGTTGACTCTTAGTACTAGCTATCACCCTTATACGGATGGGAAGATAGAGATAGTGAACAAGTGGCTGGAGGGATACTTGCAAAACTATGTCACAGGCATCAGAAGGCATGGTTGTGTTGGCTGCATTTGGGAGAATACTACTACAACACCAATTTCCACATGTCTATCAGTATGTCTACATTTTATGCTTTATATGGATATCATGATCTGACTTTTGCTGATGTTATGTTTAGATCTAGAAAGGCCCCTAGGGCCAACGACTAGATCCAAGAGAGCCAAGATATACTCAGGGCTCTTAAGGACAACTTAGCCACAAAGAAAAACCAATAGAAGTTGTATGCCGACATGGGGTGGATAGAGAGGTAGTTTGAGGTAGGTTACTTGGTCTACTTACGACTTCAACCATATCGGCAATCTACGTTGAAGTAGAAAGGGGCCCAGAAGCTCAAGCCCTGCTTCTATGGACCTTACAAGGTGATCCGTTGGATAGGGGAGGTTTCTTATGAGTTGAAGCTTCCAGCAGGTTTCAGGATACATAATTCCATGTGTCATGCCTGAAAAAGGCATTTGGGTAGCAGGTGACCACAACAGAAGAGCTCCCACCTACATATGATCAGGGGCATTTGGTGTTACAACCCGAAGCCATCTTAGACACCCGAGAGAGACAACTACGGAGGAGGACCGTCAGGGAGTATTTGGTGAGATGGAGAAATTTGATGGATGAGGATGCCACTTGGGAGAATGAGAATATTTTTCAGCACCCATCTTTGTATTTTCTTGAGGACAAGCAAATTTTTGTGGGGAGGACTGTAATATCCCCAATTAGAAACAACTAATTAGCATTATTATTTTTTCTCAGATTTTGCCTTTATAATTTTTAGCCATAAAATAAAGGGGTGATGGGACCCATAACCAAAAAATAGGATAAAATAAGTCCTTAAATTCACTTATACATATTTGGATTTCAGCATGGGGCCCAAGGGAGCCAAGTGACAACACAGGGAGAGGGACAACGTGGAGGTAGTGTGGGCATGAAAGTGCAGTGGCATCGTGGGCCAAGACAACACAGTCTAATGGGGACAACATGGCATGAGGGGAAAACGTAGTTGAGTGGGGCCCAAGGGAGAGATAAGGTCTTAAGAATAAAAGGAGGGAGAGGCTAGCTACTGATTTATTCTATTATGCATATTCATATTTTATTTCTATCAGACGTTGAGCATGCTTACGTTGTTTAGCGAAGTCTGCAAGTGTTGTTCAGCAAATGGGTGTCTCCGAGTCGAGATCCTAACCTCAGCCTCGGGGGACTTCAAGTGCCCTCTCAGGTGAGGAGCTTCACCATCTATTTATAGAGTAGAGAACATAGAGCCTTTCATCCAAGAGTCACATAGTCACCAAGGCAGCGCAGTCACACTTAGGGATTATGCAGTCGTGGAGGGAGGCAACACTAGGAGTGAAGGGAGATAAGGGATTTTAGTTCGGGAGAAGTGTGAGGGGATCAACCCTTCATAAGTCATCTTTTGGATTAGGATGGGGGAATCATTTCCAGTCTAATATTTCAATGGCCAACTTACTCACCTGGAATGTGTGATTTTCCCAAGGGGTTCAAACTCCAGGGTCAGCCTTTCCAGAATTCCTTCTTGGGTTTTTCCGGGTTTTTGGAGGAGAGTCCATACCCAAAGTTTCATAGTTTTCTGAGCAGGGGAGAAACTCCAAAGCACAACTCTATTCCAGTCAGAGGCAAAATTTTCTAGCAACAACAACAGCTCAGGTAGTTACGGAGTGCAGAGAGAGAGCAACCATTTACAGCAGGGTTTGAGAGTGATTTCAACTTGCCTTGAGCAAGCCAAGGTGTCATAATTCTAATCACATTTGTACTCATTTCCCTCTTTGATATTATAATAAAATGGATCAGATTTCTCCATGTTTGCAGTGTTTTCATGATGCCTCTCTATTTGCTATAGTTATTGTTTATGTTGCTTTATATTTCTGTTTATTTCTTATTCGGAATATTACACTTAACCTTCTCTTCGTTAATATAGGGAACATATCTCAGTAGGTAAGTAAACTCAGTTACAAATTCATCCATGGATTGTTGTCCTAATTTTAAATCATGAAAATATTTCACATTTTTATTGTTGAACCATTATTTTAAGTATTTATCTTTGAAATGCTTCTTAAAATTATCCCAAGTCACCTCTTGTTCTTCAATGATTCTCACTATTTTAATTTTTTCTCACCATAAGGTGGCTTTACCTTGTAATTGATATATTTCCAATTTGGTATTTAAGTTGTCATCATATTCATAGATTTGAAATATTTATTTATACTAATTAACGAGGCCTTAACAACCTCCTCCATTTCTCCATAAAAAAATGGAGTTTTTATTTTCATAAATTCTCCCTGCAATTCAACTTTTTGCCTCTTGGTCCCCCTTCCTCCCAAGGCATTTTCAAATTCCACTTCATTTTCAATTAAGCGCCCCTCGACTTCTGGGTTATCCTCTCTCTCCTCATGCTTCTTCCTCTGTGCATCATTAATACCTTTTTTATTCGACAATTTCCCAAATCATCCACAATGTTGCAAACATGGCTCTGATACCACTTGTAACATGCTTAGACATCCCTAATTTTTTTTACTTGTTTTTACATGATTATCTTACTATGGTTACTTACCTATCTATTATTAACGATTAGTATTATCAACATAGAAAATAAAGCATATGTTTGAATTTTATGAAAGAACATATTTCGTCAACATGTTAATTGTCCTTATCCAACTGCTTGGTGATATAGATGCTTTATCATTTGAGGTTAAGAAATATAATTGGATTGGTGTTTTTCCTTAATTAACTACCAGGTAAATTATTGAGGTTCATGCTTATTCTGACCCCTTGACATTATCAAACGTATATAGATTTATTTTATTTTATAAGTTCCATTGTTTATCCTTCTGACACTTCTCGAAACCATAAGTTTATGATTTTCCTGACTTACAGTTCTTGGAACAACTGGATCATCCTCCGCATTGATCTTCCACCATTTGATCCAATGACGCAAAATTTAGGAGGTTAGTTAGGGTAACTATTTGCTTCATCTCCTGGGGGTTTTTTGCCCATCTCTCGCCTCACTATTGGGCTCGTTGGTCTGTATCACACTCTAAAAATGATAGGTTTTGGGTGTTTCCCGTTAAAAAATATTCTTCTTACCCTGGTATAGTAAATTGAGCTTCATTCCTTTTTTTTCACCACTCCATTTACCTTTGCACCTGTGAATTAATCCTTTTTGTGTGTCTTGTACAAGTAGTGGCCAACACCATGCCTCTCTTCACTGGCAGATAGTCTCGATTGCGGTCACAAAGGTATTTACTATGGTCTCCTTTCCTAATTTCCTCTTTTGTTTAAATACATGTTCGTACCAGTTTCTGGTGCTTATAGTTAAGGGTTTTCCCACTTCAGGCTTGGGAATCGACACCTCAATTTTGACTACTCTAACTGGTATTAACCCCACATCCTCTATAAACTTGTTACATTTTTTTGCATGGGTTATTATTTAGCATCAATTAATTTCATTTCTCGTTGTCTTATAGGTGGGATTCATGGGTTCTTTATAATATTAAAAAATATTTCATGGAGGCTCATGACCATGTTCAAAGAATGATTTCTCGTCATTTTTCTTCTCTCTAGTTTCTAATCGTTCTCATGCTTAGTTTAGGTGAGGTTGTCCTCCACGTTTTCTTTACACTACTTAGGGTTCTTAATGTTTGTTCTTTTAAAGCACTATAGGGGTTTGTCCATCCTTCTTATTGAGGGCCCTGGAAAGTTTCTAATTTGTTTGAGGCTCTTGTCGATATAAATAATACCACCCTGGAACACGAGTTTATTTTTTTTGTATATTATAAGCATTGCAATTCCTCTTTTCTATGGCTCCCAACATTCATATTGTATGATGTACAAGAATTTTTTGGTCCATGGTTATATTAACCATGGTTGTTAGAGTATAGAAATATTTTTTTTAAGAATTATTTTATTTAAAGAATTTACGCTAAATGGTTCGTTACTCATTTTTTTTTCTTAGGTTCTTGATAGTTACAGAAACATTGGTTGTATTATTGATGATTAGTAGGTTATTTCTCCCGGGTAATAGACTTTCTTACGATTTTTGAATATATATTGTGTGCTTACTATAATATTTATTTTGCAATGTTTTCATCATGCACTTTAATTATCTTTATAGTTATGATTGCACCACTGAACTTGTACCATGAACAATTTTATTCTACAATTGATACTCCCTCATAGTTTACTCCAGTTATTATTATTATTGTTATTTATTTTGTTTTATTTTTATATTTTTTGATGTCTGACAGAGATCAAGACCCATACACTCAAGACCTTATATTTTCCCATGAGGTACCCTAACTATAATTTAATATATTGAACTTTGGACAGTTCCATGTCGAAACATTAGGTTGCTTGGCTGTAACTTAACTAGAGCCATGACCTTGTATTTCTTTCCCATCTGTTGTTGTCATTAGTTCAGGTTTGGTAGAATTACGTTAATACCGACAGGAGGAGTTGATATTGTTTCTATTAATCTACGTTAATGTGATGGTCTTCCTTTCCAAAGGTTGTCCATAGTCTCACGACTACCCTAAGTTATTCATAAATATGAACCCTCTTTACACTTCTATTGGTAAAAATATGCACAGACTTATCTGCATGTAATCCGTCTTGAACCCTTATAAGGGATAATTCTCTAGGGTCGAAGTCGAAGAAAGACCTTTTATTTTTGTTTAAGGAAAAGGGTACAAACTGTTTAGAGATTTAGTAGCACAACATTCCACAACATCTCATATTTCACAACATTTTTCATATTCACAGTATCTCATAATTAAATATTTCTCTAATACATACACAGTAATTCTTTACAAGAATTAAAATGATCCTCTACAACATCTACAGTAATTCTCTACAAAATGTACAGTAATGCTCTAAAATATTTTCATGTATTCATATCTACTTGGAAGGAGATATAGATATTTGTATGTATTAATATAGACTTATCCAGAGACTTAGGCAGGAAAATACCACACCTCCCTTCTAATGAGAACTACAATCATGTTTAGTTCTCCCCCTGAGCTCTTAAATTTCCAAAACAATCGTCCGACAAAGACCCCTTTAGGGAAATTTCACAAGCATCAAGGTCTAGCCCAATCATGTCTAGTTCTCCCCCAAGCTCTTAACTTTCCATAAAAATAGTTCGACAAGGACCCCTTTAGCGTCAGTTCACAGGCATCAAGATATAACCCAGCCTAGAACTCACAGACTTATGTTTATATTAGAGTTTTTCCACTAGCTCAAGTCCAACTCAAGAAATACTCCTTATGTAGTATCCTGCCATACCTTCCCAATTTCCTGTTTAGGTATTTTCTCTCTCAAGGTGTTTTCCTTTTCTTTAGAAGAAAAATAACCCCTTGTCTTTCCCACTGAGATATTTTTGTCTCGAAGGAAATAAGAGAGCATGGTAAATCTCATAAGTCTCTAGAAGTTTTAGAATTTGTTTACGGTCTTTTCCCAGAAATTTCAAGACTTGTCACAATTTTTTATTAATCATAATAATAAAAATAAACTTATATCATTTAGAGTTTACTCGACTTTTAATCTAAGCCTTAATTACCAGAGTCTCATACATTAAAATCAAATAACTGACAGTAATATCAAATATTTACAACAGTGGGGTGTTACAAGAATCATATAGATTAAATAACTTAAAATCAACTTTAAAAAAATCTTTGCCGGATTTTAATTAAAATTAACAAGAAAAAATACCCTGAAAAAAGACCATAGTAATATCAAATATTTACAAAAATGGGGTGTTACAAGAATCCTGTATATTAAATAACTTAAAATCAAATTTAATCATAAATCTTCAGGAAAATCACATAATCAATTTTCCGAAAGATTTCTGATTAAATTAGATATGGATCATAGAAGTTTACACTCTCAACTTAAAATCAAGTTTTAAAAATTCTTTGCCAGATTTTGATTGAAATTAACAAGAAAAAATACACTGAAAAAATAACATAGTAATATCAAATATTTACAACACTAGCTGTTACAAGAATCCTATAGATTAAACGCTCCTTAACAAGAAAAAATACACTGAAAAAAGACCATAGTAATATCAAATATTTACAGCACTGGGTGTTACAAGAATCCTATAGATTAAACGCTCCTTGATATGAAGTTAGGGTGATCAGATGCTCTATTAAGGCACTCCTTGATGTGAAGTCACCAGTTCAATTCTGTGGCCTGATTGGGGTGATAACTTGAAGTCAAGTTTTTAAAAATCTTTGCCAGATTTTGATTAAGATTAACAAGAAAAAATACCTTGAAAAAATACCATTTATCTATTAATTAGACTAAGAATTTGATAATATAAAATGTATACATATTTTGAATGTTGAGATATCTTTCGGTAAAAATCACATAAAAGAACCTTTAGTCATGTTTCAAACCATCTAGTGTGAATCATCTTCAGGGAAAGATGAAGAGCAAGATCATGGCATTAGATGTAGATGAAGTGATATGTTTCCCGGCCATTCGAACCATCTAGTGTGGTTCATCTTCAGGACAAGATGAAGAACAAGATCATGGCATTAGATGTAGATGAAGTGATATGTTTTGTAGCCGTTAGAATATAACAACTAGTTTTGACTAAAAAGTTATCATTAATTAATCAACAAATTTTAATTAAAATAAAGTAATAGATGGAAGTTAGTTGTAAATAAAGAATTAAATTAATTTTGGTAATATTATTATTTTAATCAAAACAAAGGTAAGTAATAATAAGTTCAAACTTAATTATTCTAAATAATAAAACTAAAAAATAGTAATAAAAAAATGAAAATAGATAAATAAATAAATAATAAACAAACAAACAAAATAAAAATAATAAGGTCAAATTTAACTATTCTAAGAAATAAAACTAAAAATATTAATAAATTAAATAGAAAAAATATAAATATAAATCAAGATAATGAATTAACTCAAATTTATTATTTAAATTCAAAAAATAAAATAATATGGTGAAGAAAATAGTAAATTAATAAGAAATAAAGGAATACCAGATATTTTGATTAAAAATAATAAAAATAAGAATAATAATAATATTAATAATAGTAAATAAATAAATAAATATTATAAAAACTTAGGAATACAAAGTAGGGATCCAACACCTGCTAATACTCCAACCATCGTCTCTATTCAGATTGATAGGCCTCATTTCAATTTCCAAGGCCTCCCTAAACGTGCGATGATGAAAATGATCAATCCTTGTAATGAATCTTGCCTCTTCAATGTAGATGTGATGTTTGTATTTTTAACATGTTTTGCCAAAGCGGAGGAGCGGAACCTTCCATGTTTGATGTCAGTTGCGTGCGCATGAATCCTCTGATTAGTTGAGCAGACAGTTTCACCAATGTACGAAGTCCCACAAGAGCAAGGGATGACATAAACACCTTTCCTATCTTTAGGGTTCACATGGTCCTTCATTGATATTAGGGAGCTTCAGATAGTTTTTAGGGGCCTAAATTTCAAAGAAACCTTATGCTTCTTCAGGATCTTAGCAATCTTGTCTATGGTTCCTTGGATAAATGGAAGATGCACCCCTGAAAATCGATCGATATGATATTTTTTAATCCTAGGAACTTTTTCATCCTTAAGGAAGAATCTAAGAAATTGGTGCTTACTATAACCATTCTTATTAAAATCACTAAGGAGGTGGGTTTTTTCATCATTGAGGTGGTGTTCACTAGAAATTTGCAATGCCCGAGTGCTTAAGGTGTTGGGAACATCTAGCTTTTGAGTAGGGAAATGATGTGAATTTGCATCACGATATTATTCTGTGTGAGTTTCCTTCCCAAAAACCTAGTGGGAGAAAGAACCATCATCTCTCTTTGAAATAAGAACATCAAGGAAAGGAAGGTTACCATCGATTTCACATTGCATAGTAAACTTTACGGAACTAGATTGATTGTTAAGATGTTAGAAAAAGAGCTCCAACTTTTCTCTTCCATGAGACCAGATGACACAAGTGTCATTCATAAACCTTTTTCAATGCGTAGGCTGGAATAGAGTTGAGGAAAAGTTCTTAGATTCAAAGTCCTCCATAAAAATATTAGCCACTACTGGGGGAAAGTGGGGAACCTATGGCAATGTCACAAGTTTGTTCATAAAATGTCACAAGTTTGTTCATAAATTCACCTTCAAAACTGAAGAAAGTAGAAGTAAGAAAATTTTCAACCAAATAAGTTGTATCAAGGTCAGTAATACGCTTGATGACTTCAAAGGCCTCATTAATGGGGATATTAGTGTACAAGGAGACCACATTGATACTTACCAAATTATCATGAGGATCTAGTCTGATACTCTTTAATTCGTTTAGAAGAAGAATCTTTGACAAAGGATTTAGTCCTGCCAACAAGAGATTTTAGCTTATTAGCTAAAAACTTAGCAAGAAGATACGTATAGTTATATTTTATTAGATTTTAAAAAAATTATTGAGATTTTATTATTATTATTTTATTAAATTATTATTATATTTTGAAAATAGTTATAATGTTAAATTAATTTTATTTAAGTTTTCAATTCTATTGTTATTATTATTATTTTTATTATTATGTTGAGAGGTGCTCTACAACCTAGTATATTGTTAAATTATTTAAAATAAAATAAAATAAAAATAAAAAATAAAAAATATTGTTTGCCAAATCTATATTAACTTCATGTTTTTATTTTGAGTTTATATGAATTTTTGTTGGGTAGATGAGTTAAACTTGACCTTATTAGTAGTTTTTGAGCTCTAGGTTTATGAGAATCCATGGTATTCATGTGGAATATAGCCTATTTAAAGGGAGAAACACTAGAGGTAAATGTATCCTTCAATGCCATTATGATCCCAACAATTTTAATCCTTTTATATATCTTTTGGGTGAAAAATGAAAAATTATAAGTGTTGTTTAGTATTTTATGGGCATTCTTTTAAAAACTACTATAATAATGTTTTCCATATCATATATCTAAATATGAAAATTATATCATTTTAACTTTACACTTTATTTATAGAAATTAAACCAGCTTAGATCTATCTTAAGTCTAGATCTATCAAGTGCCTAGAGAAATCAAATCTCTTTAGGTCTAAACCTTTCCTCAAGTTTTACACTAAAAAAACTATTTGCACCTTGAGAGATTTAATCTCTCCAAGAGCTTAATAAATCTAGAATTAAAACGAATATAAGTTTATTTATATTAAATCAATATAATATGCAATTTTAATTAATTATATCTTCTATTTAATGGACTAAATCCTTTTTTTTTATTTTCTATTTTTAGGATAGTTTGAAGATGAGATTTATCCACTCAACATTACAAATACAAATAATTTAAGTTTAACTATAATATCATAAAATTAATTGTTTTTCACAAATCTAAATATTTAATTGTTATGATAAGTGATAAAGTATTAATAATACTTTAGAGCTCAATTTCATAAACTTTGTTGCAATATTGACCTTCCTAGCCTTTTAAGATGTCAAAATTATAGTGAGCTCGGGAGGCTTCTCTCCAAGTTTTTTGAGCATAGGAATAAAATCTTAAATCAAATTAAATAGCTCTTTTCTTTAGGTCCGACAGACCAAATATTGGTCTCAGTGGATGTTAACCATCATCATCATCATCATCATCAATTAATTTGATTTATTTTAAATAGTCAAAATGAATGATTATTAATTTTTAATCCAAATTTAATTTTCACAATAAATATGTTAAAATTATAATTATATTAAGTATATTGATATAATAATTTTGAAATTTATTTAAAAATAAATAAATTATTACATAAAAAATACAAAACATTATTATTTTTTATAATAAAATTTACTAATAATAATAAAATTTATATAAAATTTATATAAAAAATAATAATAATAGAATTTATTAATAATAATAAATTATTAATACAAAATTGTAAACATCATTGAATAATAAATGTAGTCAATATTATCCAATAACTTTTATGAACGGGAAAAAGTAATTTTGAAACATTTAATAAATTGGCATTGAATGCATGTATAGTTTGTTGAACATTGAATGCGTGTAAGGTTTTTAAGTAAATAGATGTATAATGGAGGTGCATGCCAAATGGTAATTTCCATTGCAGTGTTGCAATAATTGGAAAATAAATATATAGGGGAGAGCGGTTAGTCATTGGACACCTCAGCAATGACTGGCCCCCATGCCACGTAAGCGAATCCACCTGTTGTACGTCAGGTTTCCCAGCGCAAGGAAATCACGTGGCGGGCACGTGCACCCGGTTAAACCGGTCTCTAACCTGCTCAGCAGGTCGTCTCCCACCATTATGTGGAGGCTTCTCGACGAAGCCTCATTTTCTGCTTCGGGTTTGGTTGCTGTGCATTTTGGTCTCCGACTGTTGCACAGAGGTTCTTTGATGTCTGACGCCTCCGCTGCCACCTTCCGTGCGCTCCATCTGTCGTTATGGCACCTGTGCTCTCCTAGCTCAAGCTCCCCTGGTCTTGGTTCGACCGTGGCGACCTTCAAAATTTTCATGGTTTATGCTCTGTGGTTGTTCACACTAGGTTCTGTGTTCGTTAAACCTCGGCTCTGTGGTGGTTTAACCTCGGCGCTGTGGTGGTTATACCTCGACGTTGTGTGGTTATACCTTGGCTCTTTGGTGGCTATGCTTGGCTCTGTGTTGTCATTCCTCGGCCCTGTGGTGGTTTTACCTTGGCCCTTTTGTGGTTTTATTCGGATCTGTGGTGGTTTTACTCGGCTCACCCCTGTGGTGGTTTTCACTCGGCTCTGTGGTGGTTTTTCTCGGCTCTGTGGTGAGCATACCTCGCCTCTGTGGTGGTGGTGGTCATACCTCGGCTCCATGGTGGTCATACCTCGGCTATGTGGTTTGGCGCTGCGTGGCTTACAGGTCTGTATGCTCTGAATTTTGTTTTCAAGTGCGTTTTTCAGCTCTGGATGCTGTGAATTGTGCTTTCACGTGCGTTTCCCTATTGGTTTTAAGTGTTTTTGCAATTTTTTTTAATGTTTGTGCTCTGTGAATGATTGTGTTTTTTATTTCTTTACAGGTCAATGCAGAAGCCAAGGACAATGTAGTTGGCTGGCAAGGCAAGGAGGACAATGCAGTTGGTAAGGAGGAAGGCCAGGAGGGAGAGGAATTGGATGAGAGGAGTCTTAAGGTAGGACTTTGTCCTACCAGTCATATGTATGTGTTTGTAAACACTTTTAACCTGAAGGAGATGTTCTTTGTTGAGCTTCTTTTCTATTTTACTGTGGTTTTACTGTGTTTAGGGTTTAGGGTTGTAATTGGAAAGGCTTTGATATTTAATTAATCAACGTTGGGTGTGTGGATTGAATCTCCGTAATTTGGGTTTATTAAGGTTGTGACCATCCTGCTTTGAGTACAAATGAAAATCAAATGTTGGTTGCTGTTTATGCATTGAGAGGTTTATATTATGGTTGGACCATATGATTAGAGGATTTCCGCAATAAAAAAAAAAATTGCTTAGATCTGAGAGGTTTTACTGTGTTTAGGGTTTTACTGTGTTTATGGTTTACTGTTTTTAGGGTTTAGGGTTCCACAATTGAGACATTTTAATCTCTGTGTAGATTGATAGGTTGCCCTTCCTGCAAATACTAGATCCTATTTGTTCCCCAACTACTGGTATTAGAGCTTAGATGCCTCTGTTTGGCTTTTTAGTTAGTTGACTTTGGACATGAATGACAAAACTTCTTTGAAGGATATTTCATGTGTTAATTTAATCCAAATTCTTCTTATTGCTCATTTTATGTCAACTTGGAAGAGGTTAGGGGATATGAAGCCTGAAGTCAACCTTGCTTCTCCAACCAATCTTTTTCCACACTTGTAGTGATATCCAATGGTTGGTAACACCAACCCCAACATACATGTTGTATTTGATATGCTTGATTTATCATTGGGTTTATTGTTGAAACTTGAATGATGCAAGAGGATCCACCTCCCCTCCCTTATTAGAGTAATTTTGCAGTGAAATTTAGGCTTTTTTCATAGCTCAACAAATCGGATGCTACTTTACATAGGCTAGGAATATAGACTCTTCAAACCTCCTGCATAATATAACTACACAAGATTTAGGATTCACAGTATTCAAAGCTACAACAATTTCATATCTTCCATTGTCTGTTCTTCCATAGGTCAAGAAACTGGATGCTACAGAACACAAGTTCGCATGAATGCATCTACTCCATGTTTCTCAATCTGTAGCATGAGGATGGAAACCTATACAATGGATTCCACAACAGTTATATATCCGATAACATCCTAGGCTCTCTTCATGGAAACATCACCTGCAAGTTATGCCACTTCTTGCAATCAATGGTTAGTTTATAAACCAAGGAAATTTTCTTTCAATGGTTGAAGTGGACCTGATAAGAATAAAATACAACACTGTATGAATGAATGGCCCACTTTTGTCCCTTTCTTTGTTTATAAGTGTTTCTTTTTTTATAAGTGATAATATAGCATTGGGGAATTTGAACACTTGAAAATTTCCATTTCTTTTTTTGCTTATGAATTCAGTTTCTTTGTTGAGAGTATCCTCCTTTATTCACTGATTTTTATTGATGAAGTAGCAAGTAATTTTCACCTCCTTTTTATTGAGAGATTTTGATTGATGAAGTTTGCAATGAATAATGAATTTTGATGATACAATTTTGTTACAATTACAATTCTTTTTTGGGGTTAGGTAGTGTTTTTAACTATTTAAAATTGAATTTATAAATTTATTCCATACTTTGAAAAATTCCAAAGAAATTTAAATTGTGCAAAGTTGACTGTGATTTTAATAAATCCTTGTCAAATTTAGAGCAAAATTAAATAAAAACATACTTTATGCTACTTTATGCTACAAATACTATTATGTTGAGGGGACACCTGACGTACAACAAGTGGATTCGCCTACGTGGCATGGGGGCCAGTCATTGCTGAGGTGATACTGTATGGATATAGTTTGAGGTTGATATATATTGATAGGGGAATTCAATGGTAGTGTGATTTGATGTTATGCCCATGCATTGATGTTAATGGAAAGTGGATTTGTTGAATTTACTTGCATTGGAGTTAGTTTCCTTTCCTTATGTATCCAAATGCATAGGTAATTCTTCATTCATTAGCTCTGAGTCACACTCCACCTTGGATGAAATTGGAACATGTTGACTTCTCAATTTCTAAATCAATAGGTATAAAGCTTGGCTCTCACAACTTGACAAAGGCTAGTATTGAATGTAGTATTGCACTAATTTCTATTTCTGTTGATAAATGTTAAATATGACCTTACAAAAGTCTGTATGCCAAACATATTTTCTACCTCTCTTTTTTCAAATAAATGGTTAGTCAGTAGGGTTGTTGGCATGTCTCGATCAAGAATCAATTGCTCCTCATGTTGATATACTTGTTATTTAACATGATTATTGGTATCGGTTTCTGTTCATCAAAGAGCATGTAATGTTCAAGGGATAGTTTGTTTAGATGCAATCAGGCTGTTTTGTTAATGATTTTCAATTCAATTATGAATTCAATTTCTTTGTATAAGCACCACAGAGTCGAGGTTTAACCACCATAGAGCCGAGTATGTTAATAATGTTTTATAATGTTTTATATGTTAATAATGTTGAAAAAAATTATGAATTCAATTTCTTTGTTCACACCCTCTGTTGATTGTTCAAGGTATCATTGTTTTGCAGTTATGATTTTTATAATCCACTTCTTTTTAATCAATTAAGAGGTAGGATCATTCAATCATGGTTATTCTCATTGCAAGACACATTTTTAGAGTGGGGCAATGGGCCAAAATCCAAGTTGGAATTTGGTGTCATAGACCTTTTTTGCAAGATGAATTCAGTTTCTTTGTTGAGAGTATCCTCCTTTATTCAGTGATTTTTATTGACGAAGTTAGCAAGTAATTTTCACCTCCTTTTTATTGAATGATTTTGATTGATGAAGTTTGCTATGAATTTTGATGATACTTGTTATTTAATAGGATTATTGGTATCTGTTTTTGTTCTTCAAAAGAGCATGTAATGTTCAAGGGATAGTTTTTTTAGATGCAACTAGGTTGTTTTGTTAATGATGTTCAATTCAATTATGAATTCAAAAATCTGATATAGGCTAAGGCTATAACTTCAATTGCTCCCTGTGTTGATCTAACTGATATAGGTTAAGGCTATAATGTCTTGATCAGGAATCAATTGCTCCCCGTGTTGATATACTTGTTATTTAACATGATTATTGGTATCTGTTTCTGTTCATCAAAGAGCATGTAATGTTCAAGGGATAGTTTGTTTAAATGCAATCAGGTTGTTTTGTTAATGATGTTCGATTAAATTATGAATTCAATTTCTTTGTATAACCACCACAGAGCTGAGTATGTTAACCTCCTTTTTATTGAATGATTTTCACCTCCTTTTTATTGAGTGATTTTGATTGATGAAGTTTGCAATGAACTTTGATGATACTTGTTATTTAACAGGATTGTTGGTATCTGTTTCTGTTCATCAAAAGAGCATGTAATGCTCAAGGGATAGTTTGTTTAGATGCAGTCATATTTTTTTGTTAATGATGTTCAATTCAATTATGAATTCAATTTCTTTATTCAATTATGAATTCAAAAATCTAATATAGGCTAAGGCTATAACTTCAACAGATTAAAAAACTTGTAGGATTTAGAAACTGTTTGATATGTATGAATTATAAACTGTTTGATATATAAATTCATAAAAAATCTGATATAGGCTAAGGCTATAACTTCAACAGATTAACAAACTTGTTGGATTTAGACACCGTTTTATACATACTAATTTGAAACTGTTTGTAGCTTCCCAAACATCCATGGATGCTATCATTATCAAACCTATTTGATCCTTACCAAAATCATAGTGTCTTGTAGTTACAAAAATTAAGTCATGGCACCTCTATGCTTGATGGCTTCCATTTCCTGCATTGCCCAAGTATGGTGGACTGCCCAACATTGGATGATTAGGATGTGCCTGAATGTTGGCATATGGTTGACTCCAATTTGCTCCATGTATCCATGGTGGGACTGAGTAGCCCAAGTGTCCACTTGTGTTACTAACCCTAGCACTGACTGTAGGTGTCATATAAACACAATTAGGATTCAAACCTGCATTGGTAGGGGTATAAGAGGTGGGCCTAACCCCTGCCTGATAGCTAGGGACTTGGATGTTAATCAGGTCTTGGAATGATGGTGTCTGCTCTGCAATGTGGTCCAACGTGTTAGACATCAACCTATTTGCCTCAAACTGGCTTGAACCATGGTCTTCTCTGCTTGTCACCCCTTCTCCTTTTTCCAAATCTTGTTGAACCTTTCTTGCCTCTCTCTGTTGCCATCTTCTTACACCACTCCACCACCTCATCCTCCTCCTCTTTAGTCATAACTGTAACAAGCCCTCTACGCTTTGTATTATTAAACCCATTTATCCAATAATGTATGTTAGAGGCAGCAATACCATGTTTTTTTGCAGATGCACGGATTGAATATCCCTTAAACACAATGTCATCAATTGCATCGAGCATGTATTGCTTCGTCCAGCCTCTGATTGCACTAATTTTATTTGTTGAAATTTCACCTTGTACTGTGGTCGAAGGTGGCTCTGTGGCTGATGGTGGGCTGGGATGATCTGCAACCACAAGGTCCTTTTCAACTACATTAATGGGAGCAATGGGAGCATTAACATCCTCATCTGATGAACTGCTCCACAGTTGGGCCCTCCTTCTCCCTCGCCTCCTGTTCCTTATCCGATTTGCAATAGAAAATCTTGGCATGGCTACAACAACCTGCAATTTCCAACATCATTAAGAAATTTGATAAGTATTACAACACAATTGTATAGATTAAACTATAATTATGTATGAATTCCAAAATTTCTGCTAATAACATGAAATCTTCAGTTGTTTGTTGTGAATTAATTGGCATTGAAGTATTACTTGTCAATTATGTACTACTTGTATTATCAACATGAGAAAGATATGTGATACCTACATGGCTGTTAGCTACATGGACTTGTCTAAAATCAGTAAGTGCCTATTTTAAAATGGACTTATCTTTGGACATGGACTGTGTGTTAGAACTATTTTTATTGAAATATTTTACTCAATATAAAGTCAATATCCAAATCTTCTTAATAAGCACAACAAAAGGAGGAGGGAACTACATTTATATTGTAGGAAACTAGAAATGTATGTTTGTTGTGAATTAATTGACATTGAAGTATTACTTGTCAATTATGTATTACTTGTAATATCAACACGAGAAAGATATGTGATACCTACATGGATGTTAGCTACATGGACTTGTCTAAAATCAGTAAGTGCCTGTTTTAAAATGGACTTATCTTTGGACATGGACTGTGTGTAGGCGTTCAAGGTTTATGAATCCCTTGTTTTTCTTAGGAAAACCCTCTGCCTGATAGGCACTGTTCCTATGTAGTTAGTAGGTTGTTGTTCTTATAAATTTTGAAGGGCACTGTTCCTATGTAGTTAGTAGGTTTTTGCTCCTATGTAGTTAGTAGGTTGTTGTTCCTATTTAGTTAGCAGGCACTGCTCCTATGTAGTTAGTAGGTTGTTGTTCTTATAAATTTTGAAATATTTTAATCAATATAAAGTTAATATCCAAATCTAGTTAATAAGCACAACAAAAGGAGGAGGCAACTACAATTATATTGTAGGCAACTAGAAATAGCTACATGGACTTGTAATGGCCTGAATGTTGTTAGCTACATGGACTTGTAATAGCCTGAACGTTGTTAGCTACATGGACTTGTAATAGCCTGAACGCTGACAACTACATTTTCTCCATAGAAATTGATGTTACGTTCTTAGGGGACTGTGTATTGGAACAATTTCTTGAAATATTTTACTCAATACTGGACTTAAAGGTTTAGAAAAATTCCAACTTGAAATTTGGAGAAGCTAATTAGTAAGCTAGTTTGAACACTCATAGCTTCTTTAATCTATGTGATTTTCTTATAAACATAAATCTCATTACTTACAAACTTAACATAGTTTCTCAACTAAAATAATGATAAAGTACTCAATATCTTGAATAACATTATTCAAGAACAATGAAATACCTGTATGTCTCCAGCAACGCTCCAGAAACTGATGAAGAGAGTGAATGTAACACTGTGCACACACTCTGTCTGGAATGTAACACTATAATACACTCGTTCGGAATGTAACACTGTGCACACACTCTGTCTGGAATGTAACACTGAGCACACTCTGTCTGAAAAGGATTGTATGTCTGCAAAATGGAAACTCACTGTCTAAAAACTCACTTTCTGAAAACTGTATGTTTGAAAAATGAATGGAACACTGTCTGAAAACTCTAAATGTATGTTAGCAGTAGCTTAAGATTATAATGAATGTCTCAAATGTAGTAAGAGTTGATGTTTTATAGTTTTAAGATTAGTTTTACTATGTTTAGGGTTTAGGGTTGTAATTGTAAAATCGAGAGGTTTACTGTGGTTTACATAATAATTAAGCGATTGGCTTGCTCAATGAAAGACATATATTTTAGTTTGTTACATGCCACCTGAGTTATAGTGAGTTTGATATGTGCCTTAACATCTATAGATGTAAAAAATTAGTTTTGCTCTCAGACATATCATCCATGAGATGATTGATTGATATTTCAACATCTTCCACTGATTTGGCATGCTTTAATTGGGTTACATTTTGTACTTTCAAAGGAACTTGAAGATCTTGATTAAGAAGCAGCAAATATGGTGCATGGAAATAACTGTTGGCATGTAGTTTTGTTTCAGAGTTTTGCTTTTATTCCACAGTTTTTTCTGGTTAACGATTCTGTTGTACTGGAAATAACAACATTGGCTTGGAAATAAACAACCAAACACCTTATCTAGAAATGAAACCTCCTCAAAGCAGGCTAGGTATTGTTGCAATCCTCTACTAGCTGCTTGTATTAGAGGAATAATATTGATTCTTTTTAAGTTTCTGAAGGAGTCCAGTTAGTTAAAGAATTGTTTATGGATTTTGACAGTCAAATGTCATTATTCACACAAACTTTAGGACTGCTATTTAGAGTAAAACTTGTTTGTCGGTCTGAGGATGTCCCTTGTAGAGATTAAGGTCAGTATGGTCTCATTTCTCTTTTTCAAACATAAAATCGCAAATATTACGTCATGAAATAAAACCCGAGACAAAATTCTACAATCTCGGTCAAGTAACACAAGCAACTAACGATTAAGAATCTAGAATGTTTATAGAGGAGACAACTTACAAGATATTTGTTGGCTACTAATGTCAATGGATATAATCTCTACATAAAGGAGTGAACTTACATGTCAATTTTCCCTTTGTACTTCTTTCAAATGGTAATTGAAGCTTGAAGGTGTCATGGGCTGAGATCAAAACTGAAGGTTATGATAAAAACTTAAGATGGTAGGTAATGTCAATCATCAAATTCTAAGTGTGACAGTATAGAATGTGTGATCATAAATTTAATATTGACAGTGTAGCATGTCTCCTCATCACTCAATATTTAATTAATTTTAATGAGAGGAATTGCAACCAATACAATATACATTAACATAACCACTACGGAACTCCACTCTTGTGACCTTTCCAGCATCTTGTTTTAAAGATGTTGCTTTTCCTATTTTTATCACAGTCCAAATACTGACAGTTATAAGAAACATTAAATCAATATTTTTATGCAGTATTGCATATTAAGTATGGTATGTTGAGCTTGATAAAAACATTTTAAAGATTTTAAATTAGGATGTGGGTATTCTGGGTACTGCATAATTTATTTTATTTTATTACATCTACTTAACAGGATGCAATGCAAGGCCACTTCATCTCTCATATTAATTGAATCACCTCTGTACAGTGTAAAGAGTTCATAAGAATGGTTTTTCACAGAATGTAATGACTAAAATGTGCCAAATGATTTATGGATTTTTTACTGCATTTATTTTGAATTTATCATTTAGATGCAATCAGGTTGTTTTGTTAATGATGTTCAATTCAATAATGAATTCAATTTCTTTGTTCAATTATGAATTCAAAAATATGATATAGGCTAAGGCTATAACTTCAATTGCTCCCTGTGCTGATCTAATTGATATAGGCTAAGGCTATAATGTCTCAATCAGGAATCAATTGCTCCCCATGTTGATATACTTGTTATTTAACATGATTATTGGTATCTGTTTCTGTTCATCAAAGAGCATGTAATGTTCAAGGGATAGTTTGTTTAGATGCAATCAGGTTGTTTTGTTAATGATGTTCAATTCAATTATGAATTCAATTTTTTTGTTCAATTATGAATTCAAAAATTTGATATAGGCTAAGGCTATAACTTCAATTGCTCCCTGTGTTGATCTAATTGATATAGGCTAAGGCTATAATGTCTCGATCAGGAATCAATTGCTCCCCGTGTTGATATACTTGTTATTTAACATGATTATTGGTATCTGTTTATGTTCATCAAAGAGCATGTAATGTTCAAGGGATAGTTTGTTTAGATGCAATCAGGTTTTTTTGTTAATGATGTTCAATTCAATTATGAATTCAATTTCTTTGTATAACCACCACAGAGCCGAGGTATAACCACCACAGAGCTGAGTATGTTAACCTCCTTTTTATTGAGTGATTTTCACCTCCTTTTTATTGAGTGATTTTGATTGATGAAGTTTGCAATGAATTTTGATGATACTTGTTATTTAACAGGATTAGATGCAATCAAGGGATAGTTTGTTTAGATGCAATCAGATTGTTTTGTTAATGATGTTCAATTCAATTATGAATTCAATTTCTTTGTTCAATTATGAATTCAAAAATCTGATATAGGCTAAGGCTATAACTTCAACAGATTAACAAACTTGTAGGATTTAGAAACTGTTTGATATGTGGGAATTATAAACTGTTTGATATATAACTTCATAAAAAATCTGATATAGGCTAAGGCTATAACTTCAACAGATTAACAAAATTTTAGGATTTAGACACTATTTTATACATACTAATTTGAAAATGTTTGTAGCTTCCCAAACATCCATGGATGCTATCATTAGAAAACCTATTTGATCCTTACCAAAATCACAATGTCTTGTAGTTAAAAAAATTAAGTCATGGCACCTCTATGCTTGATGGCTTCCATTTCCTACATTGCCCAAGTATGGTGGACTGCCCAACATTAGATGATTAGGATGTGCTTGAATGTTGGCATATGGTTGACTCCAATTTGCTCCATGTAGCCATGGTGGGACTGAGTAGCCCAAGTGTCCATTTGTGTTACTAACCCCAGCCTGACTGCAGGTGTCATATAAACACAATTAGGATTCAAACCTGCACTGTTAGGGGTATAAGAGGTGGGCCTAACCCCTGCCTGATAGCTAGGGACTTGGATGTTAATCAGGTCTTGGAATTATGGTGTCTGCTCTGCAATGTGGTCCAGTGTGTTAGACATCAACCTATTTGCCTCAAACTGGCTTGAACCATGGTCTTCTCTGCTTGTCACCCCTTGTCCTTTTTCCAACTCTTGCTGAACCTTTCTTTCCTCTCTCTGTTGCCTTGCCAATTTCTTTTGATGTTCCTTATCTTCCCTTGCTTTTTTTCTTACCAACTTTTCCTTTGCTCGAGCTTCTGCTGTTGCAATCCTTGCAACCCTCTTTTCATTGGCTAACTCCTTCTTTCTCTTTTTAGCTTCCTGAATTTCATTCTTTTTATGTTCAGACTCGAACATTAAATTCATATAATCTTCAGATGTGAGCAATTTTGAACTCCTCCCTAAACGAAGATAATATGAGGTTGAGTTCCTTGATGAGGCCTTCACTCTCTCTACTGGTAGCTTTAGGAATGCACCAAGTAATCTCTGCTTTTCCGGACCTGCCTGCTGGATTTCATCTTCTAGGACAACTGATTGGCCCCCATTTTTGTCTTCTTCAGGTACTTCATGCTAAATAGGCTCCTCTTCTAGTGATCCATTTTCCAAAAAATAATGAACAAGTTCAGTGTTCAACCCTGATGGTTGTGAAGGTATGTCCATGCTTTCATCCTCATTGGTGGTAGATACATTATTTCCAGTGATATTCATCACGGCCTCTGCCAGCCATGATGGTGCACTTACTTGGGTTGGCATGGTTAATTGCTCATTGTCAGATGCATCAGTGGGTGTCACAGCCTCATTGATATTGTTAGTTGGTTCATCACTGAACTGTGTCTCACTTACATGCTCAGCATCATCACCACCACAGAACAACCCTTCAGAAAGGGACATTATACCTTCAGCAGTAGCTACATCTTCTTGGGCACCAACATGCTCTTCTAAGTTATCTACTTCTTGACCTTCCACTTCAAATGCTTGGCTACATGTGGTATCATGCATAAGAGCATCAAAATTGAGTGGCCATATACCATTCCTCCTAAATCCAGCCTTGAAATTAGAAGGTGTGAGAGCCCTTTTAAATGCTTTACTTGCAAGCTCAACTAGCTCAAACCTCTTTACTTCCACCCCTAGATTCTTTGCCATCCATGAAGCTCGCTCGACCCTGAAATAGTTCTTGAAAGGCCCAAACACGCTCACATAAAGGGGCTGCAATCTGTGAGTAGTATGAGCCGGCAATGTTAACAGGTCAATGCCAAACTTATTGGCCTCCTCGATTGTCTGCACAGCCATATGGATTCCATGGCCATCTAAAATCATCAAGTGCCTATTTTTAGGTGAGACACCACCCGATACAGAAGCAGCAAAGTGGAAAAGCCAATTTAGGAACACTTCCTTTGTCATCCATGCATGTGGATGTGTAGCCATGCATGCCTCTGGTTCACAATTCTGTATATAATTTTTTAGTTGAGTTTTACCTTTAAATAGATAAAATCCTGGTATTGATGAACCAATTGCATTGACACAGGAAAGAATTGTGATCCACTCCCTGCTCTTAGGCAATATCTTAGGCACATTTATACTCCCTCTCTTGGAAATTACCTGCATACCACAATTTCTTCCTGCCTGTAAGCCTGTTTCATCATAGTTCCATATATGGTCTGGGGCATATGAGTGTTGGTCATATGCAACAGAAAGAGTGTTATAGAACTTGGAAAAAATTGCAGGGCGTAGATTTAAATCCTGGTCTCTGTCAAGGCCCTTCGCTGTACGTAACACAAGGTCTGGATGCCTCTTTTTAAATCCACTCCACCATGACTTACCAGGAAAACCATCTTTAAAGGGGTTTGGCCTCCCTTGACAGATTTGAGCTACAGTGGATTTAAGTTGTATAAGCTCTAACCCATGTCCCAATTGGGCCATCTCCTTACACCACTCCACCACCTCCTCCTCCTCCTCTTCAGTCATGACTGTAACAGGCCCTATACGCTTTGTATTAGTCAACCCATTTATCCAATAATGTATTTTAGAGGCAGTAATACCATGTTTTTTTGTAGATGCATGGATTAAATATCCCTTAAACTCGATGTCATCAATTGCAGCAAGCATGTCTTGCTTCGTCCAGCCTATGATTGCACTGATTTTCTTTGTTGAAATTGCACCTTGTATTGTGGTCGAAGGTGGCTCTGTGGCTGATGGTGGGCTAGGATGATCTGCAACCATAGGGTCCTTTTCAACTACATTAATGGGAGCAATGGGAGCATTGACATCCTCATATGATGAACTGCTCCGCAGTTGGCCCCCCCCTTCTCCCTCGCCTCCTGTTCCTTATCCGATCTGCAACAGAAACTCTTGGCATGGCTACAACCTGCAATTTCCAACATCGTTACGAAATTTGATAAGTATTATAGCACAACTGTATAGAGTAAACTATAATTATGTATGAATTCCAAAATTTCTGCTAATAACATGAAATCTTCAGTTGTTTGTTGTGA
This sequence comes from Pinus albicaulis, assembly GCA_034641835.2. NCBI lineage: Eukaryota > Viridiplantae > Streptophyta > Pinopsida > Pinales > Pinaceae > Pinus > Pinus albicaulis. The sequence continues at coordinate 178,953,300 of CM076570.1, forward strand.
ATTAATTGGCATTGAAGTATTACTTGTCAATTATGTATTACTTGTAATATCAACATGAGAAAGATATGTGATACCTACATGGTTGTTAGCTACATGGACTTGTCTAAAATCCAAATCTGCTTAATAAGCACAACACAAGGAGGAGGCAACTACATTTATATTGTAGGCAACTAGAAATGTATGTTTGTTGTGAATTAATTGACATTGAAGTATTACTTGTCAATTATGTATTACTTGTAATATCAACAGGAGAAAGATATGTGATACCTACATGGCTATTAGCTACATGGACTTGTCTAAATCAGTAAGTGCCTGTTTTAAAATGGACTTATCTTTGGACATGGACTTTGTGTAGGCGTTCAAGGTTTATGAATCCTTTGTTTTTCTTAGGAAAACCCTCTGCCCGATAGGCACTGTTCCTATGTAGTTAGTAGGTTGTTGTTCTTATAAATTTTGAAGGGCACTGTTCCTATGTAGTTAGTAGGTTGTTGTTCCTATGTAGTTAGCAGGCACTGTTCCTATGTAGTTAGCAGGCACTGTTCCTATGTAGTTAGTAGGTTGATGTTCTTATGTAGTTAGCAGGCACTGTTCCTATGTAGTTAGTAGGTTGATGTTCTTATGTAGTTAGCAGGCACTGTTCCTATGTAGTTAGTAGGTTGTTTTTCTTATAATTTTTGAAAGATTTTACTCAATATAAAGTCAATATCCAAATCTAATTAATAAGCACAACAAAAGGAGGAGGCAACTACATTTATATTGTAGGAAACTAGAAATAGCTACATGGACTTGTAATGGCTTGAACGTTGTTAGCTACATGGACTTGTAATAGCCTGAACGCTGTTAGCTACATGGACTTGTAATAGCCTGAACGCTGACAACTACATTTGCTCCACAGAAATTGATGTACTGTTCTTAGGGGACTGTGTGTTGGAACAATTTCTTGAAAGATTTTACTCAATACTGGACTTAAAGGTTTAGAAAAATTCCAACTTGAAATTTGGAGTAGCTAATTAGTAAGCTAATTTGAACACTCATAGCTTCTTTAATCTATGTGATTTTCTTATAAACATAACTCTCATTACTTACAAACTTAACATAGTTTCTCAACTAAAATAATGATAAAGTACTCAATATCTTGAATAACATTATTCAAGAACAACGAAATACTTGTATGTCTCCAGCAACTGATGAAGAGAGTGAATGTAACACTGTGCACACACTCTCTCTGGAATGTAACACTGAGCACACTCTGTCTGTATGTCTCGAACACTATCTGAAAAGGATTGTATGTCTGCAAAATGGAAACTCGCTGTCTGAAAACTCACTTTCTGAAAACTGTATGTCTGCAAAATGAATGGAACACTGTCTGAAAACTCTGAATGTATGTCAGCAGTAGCTTAAGAGTATAATGAATGCCTCAAATGCAGTAAGAGTTGATGTTTTATAGTTTTATGATCTAGAATTTAATTGGTAGGGAAGATTGGCATGGATTGCCATCTCCCAAATTTAATTCTGTGTTGTGAATTGATTTGTACATGATCGAATGGCTGAAAAACTTTCATGGTTGATCCTTGTGCTTTCCTGAATTTAATTCCTGTAATTCCAGGGCTGTTGTGTTTAATTCTTGAAATGAAAGGTTGGGTGAACTATTTCCTGAATTGAATGGTGTCATTTAATGTCTTCAATAGGCTGAATGGTTAAACAGACATGTACATATGGCTGAAATACATTTCACCTATTTTTGTGCAGGTGTTACCCAGTCCTTGTCCAGGTGTTACTCAGCAATGAGATCTATTGCCCCAATGCAAAATTAGTGGGTCACTGTTTGATGGGATAACTGTACTTTTGGATGGAAAGCATTGTAATGTTTTGTAGTGCATTTTGCCTTAGTTGGTAATTCAGAACTGGAGGTACTTGAGACAATAGGTCTTGTCAACTTGTGATGTTAAGACTTGGTGTATGACAGTTGTTGGTCTAGTCAAAAACTGGGCCCATTTTGGACATATTTATATAACTTATATAACTTATTATCAAATATTTATGTGCATATTTTAGTGAGTTTGTAATTTATGTTTGATGGATGTGTGGGACCAGTACTATAACTACTACTGGTCCTTGCACAACAATAGAAGCCTCTCCCCTATCCTAATTTGTATTCTGATCACGACAAAATAACGCTATTAATTTGTGCATGTACATGGGTAGAAAGAAGAGTATCAATATGCTATTAATTTGTTATCGGATAACTTTTAACTTTATAGCATTCTAATTTTTTTTTTTTCCGAAGTTTCTCATTACAATAAATAAGATAATTATGGGATTAGTTTTTTTTTTTTTAATTTGTATTTTAAAGATATTTAAGTTGTCAAAATTATGTAGGAATTATATTTAATTTAAGTCATACCAATCTTTAATATGGTTGGATTTGTTTTAGGTGCTTTCTTCTATTATCACTAGTTTCAAACCTTAATCTTCTTACATAATGAAACTCTCAAAATCCAATCACATTACTAGGATATAACAAAGTTTATATACATTTTATAAATCTATTTTTTTTCAATATTATTAGACCAAAATAGCAAAAAATACAATTTATTATCTTATTTTACATTATCTCATATATCTTGTTTTATAGTTTTATATAAATAAACAAACATTTAATTTACATTATATTATACATCCCTATAATATCACATTCAACAAAAATGTACATCATGATATTATACGTTCTAACATTAGAGCATTTAAATAATTATATTGTAGTTTCTTGACATTGTAATTATATTCAAATAAAACAAATGTAACTCTATCATAAATCCATATCTATTAAACTTCGAAAATGGTCAATTTTTTTTAAGTGTATTTTTTTTAATAATTTAATTTGTTGTCATATATTAATTCCTTTATATTAAATGATGAAAAAAGTACACCTTAAGAAATGTGATTTTTTTTGCAGGTAATTAGACCGCTCGTGCATGCAAAGCCTGGATTGCTCTCCTGATACAGCTCCGCAGCCATGGCCCCAGGAGGGGGCCCTGAGATCGCAACCTCTCTCCCACCAAAGCTATCTGCCTTCAAGAAATTGGTGGCTAGTAGCACCAAACGTGCAGTAAGTGAACACCAGCGAAAATTCGTAAAAAGATTGGCTTCTATCCCAACAGTTGATCTTTCGATTGATGAACCTTGCAGATCGGCTCTAAATCTTGCCGAATGAGGGCTCATTGGGAAGTTCATTGGGCTATGGCCCTCGCCCAAAGAAATCAAAGCCTGGATCCAGAGAAACTGGTATCCTCTTATCAAAGAAGGCATCAAAACCTTCCTAATCGGTAAGGGTTTCTTTGTCTTTGACTTTGAGGCAATAGAAGATAGGAATCTGATATTTTGAAATGACCCATATTTCATGGGCCCTCAAGGCCTATATCTGAATCAATGGACCCTTGATTTTGATCCAAGTCAAGATGTCCCCTCAGCTGTTTCGGTTTGGGTTCGTTTGCCCCACCTCCCTCTTCTTTGCTGGAACCCCAAATCATTAGAAACCATTGGAAAAAAACTTGGGAAGTACATAGACATAGTAGAAAGGAGGGATCAATACTCATGTGCAAGAATATGTGTGGAAGTTGATTTGGAGGAAAGCCTCCCTGAGGCTATTAAACTCACGGTAGCTGACTGGACTCACATCCAAGAGCTGGACTACGAGCAACTCCCATTTAAATGCCGGTAGTGCCATGGCTACGGGAATTTCGCCAGATATTGCAAAAATAAAACAATGGAAGAGGCTAATACCTCAAAAGGGGATCAATGGACTCAGGTCCATAAATCTACCCCTAATAAGTAGAACAACAGAGAAAAATGGAAAATTAAGCCAATAGGTAGTGTTGCACCTACCTTGGTGACTCAAGGGGAGGGGCCTTTTGGCCCCCCAAATACAGATGCAAACTCCAACCCTTTTGAAATCCTAAGTAGTCTAGAAGAACCACAAGCTGCAATAGAAGCCGCAATGAAGGAATCAAAGCCTAATACAACAACAGAAGATAAAATACAGGAAGAAAATTCCTCAATAAAAATTGGATCTCCAAGAGGAGTCTCTACCTCCCCATCCTATGCAGATATGACAAGAAAGAAGCCCCCAGAATCCTCTGGATCTTCAGAAGAAGAAAATTTCGAGAGGCCAACAAAAAGGTTCGGGAGGAAGTCCCACAGAGAGGCAAGAGAAGAAGAGGTTGAGAAACAAAAAATTCAAGGCAATTAGTCCATGATCGATATGTCCATAGGCAGAAACACTCGAAACAGGCCTCCCAAAGGCCAACCCTTTTCAAGTAAATAATGCGTATAGTCTCTTGGAATTATAGAGGCTTGGGGAATCCCTCAAAAGTGGAAGCAGTGAAGAACTTATTAAAATCAGAAACCCCTGAGATCCTCTTGCTGCAAGAGACCAAAATAGAAGGGGAAACCCTTATAGATCTAATTAAATACAAATGGAAAACAAAATTCGGGAAAGAATTAAGTGTTAGGGGAACTTGCGGTGGGCTTCCCACCCTCTGGGAGGATGAAAAATTCCATCTCGACAGCTCCTTTGAAACACAACATTGGATCTACACCGAACTCTAGCATCTTGCAAGTAAGACCAACGTCGCCCTCTTCAATATTTAAGTTCTGGTACTCTATTCCAAAAAAAATGATTAATGGCAAACCCTTTCTGACTTTCTGGAAGCTTACTCACCTAAGAATATAATCCTTGCTAGATATCTCAACCTTGTCTTCGAGCCAAAAGAGAAAAGAGGAGGCATTATTAGCAAGGATCACATCCTCACCCTTGTAGAAGACTTGATCCAAGAATGGGATTTACTGGATATCAAACCCAAAATTGGGCTCTATACTTGGTCAAATAATAGAGTAGGAAAGGAGCACATTTCTACTCGGCTTGAGAGATTTCTAATACAATGCACCCTACTCTCCGAGAAGAAGATAATCACCTCCAAAAATTTTCCCAAAATGACTTCAGATCATAAACCTATCCTATAGCTGGTAGAAGAAGAGGAAAACCTGGGGCCCATCCCCTTCCGATTCAACCCTCTATGGTCAGAAAGGGATGGTTTTTTGGAGACAATCACAAAAGATTGGTTCAGTCCAGTTAGTGGGTCGACTAGTTATGTATGGGAAAAAAAACTCAAGGACACCAAAACAACCCTGAAAGAATGGTTAAAAAAGCCCTCTTGCTCACCCACTAGCCTTAGAAAGTTGGCCTCTGAGAGTCTACTAGATATGCAAATGGAAATGGAACATCAGGATATCACCTCCTTAGAAATGTTGCACGAGCAAGCTGCCCAACAAAGCACTCTCCATGCCTTCAAAGTTGAGGAGGAGAACTCGAAACTTAAATCATGCAATCTCTAGCTTAAATATGGAGATGAAAATTCCGTCTTCTTCCACAAGCAAATCAGAACTCGCCTCTTGAGAAATCACATAGCATAAATCACCTCCTCAGAGGGGACGATTCATAAAGGAATAACTGAGATTTGTGAGGCTGCTACCTCTCACTTCCAGCAGTTGTACATAGAAAATGGACCAGATAATGAAGAGGAATGTTCAGACTTCCTCACTCACATCCCACGACTAATAAAGGAAGAGGACAACTCTAGCCTACTGAAGCCTTTCACGGAAGAGGAAATTAGCAACATCATTTGGATGATGGAGCCAGAAAAAGCTCCTGGTCCTGATGGCTTCACTATACACTTCTACAGAATATGATGGAATATTATAAAGGTTGATCTGATTCCAATGATAAAGGGATTCTAGCAGAAAGCCAAAGTTGGAGGAAGCATAAACTCCACTTTCATTTGATCGCTTCAGGCCAATTTCTCTTTGCATTGCATCCTATAAGATCCTCTCCAACCTTCTGGAAAACAAAATCAAGCCTCTACTGGAAAATCTCATTTCTATCAGTCAAGGTGGGTTTTTCAAAGGAAGGAACATTCTAGACAATGTGGCTCTGGTGTAGGAAACCATTCAGTCAAGCCTCCATCGCCATGAGAAAGGAATGATCATTAAGCTAGATATGGAGAATGCCTTCGATCGGGTAAGACATTCTTTCCTCCTCCAAGTTCTTACCGATTTCGGATTCAGCTCTTTTTTTATTAGACTAATTAAAGCTTTTATTGGATAGTTGTGGATTTCCCCCTTGGTTAATGGCAGGCCAACCGGTTACTTCAAAGTCTAGAGGGGCATTAGAAAAGGTTTCCCTCTTTCCCCCTTCTTGTAAATCTTGTTGGTTGATTCCATTAGTCAGAAGCTGACAGTAGAGAAGATAAATGGGACTCTTCCTGACATTAGGGCTGTGAGAGGCACTGAGAAAATAAACCATGCCTTGTTTTCTGATGGTTCTATTCTCTTGGGGGGAGCTTCATTAAAAATTTCAAGTGCGTTCAAGGAGATTATTCAAAGCTTCTGCAGAGTCTCTAGAGCATTGGTCAATGGGAGAAAAAGTGCAGTGTATGGCTGGGAGATTTATCAGCAAGCCATGAATTGGATTGCCCAATTTCTTGGCTATAATGTGGGCTTTGCGAGCTAGGAAAAAATCAAATACCTTGGCATGCATTTGACCCTAGGCATCAACAAGGCCCTCCATTGGGCTGAGATCCTCAGAAAAATCAAGGAAAAAATGAAAGTATGGGGTAGTCAGTGGCTCACCATAGCTCGTAAACTAATCCTAGTGAAATTTGTTCTTTCCTCCCTCCCTTTATACCAGGCTATCTTCTTATTGGCACCTAAATCAATTACTAAAAACTCTCCAAGATGTTAAGAAAATTTTTGTGGCAAGGAGGTAAGGGGAATCAGAAAAAAATCCACTTGGTGAATTGTGACATTGTGAAAAGACCTCAATTAGATGGAGGCCTGTAAGTTAGAGACCTTGGTCTGGCCAATCTGGCATTGGCTAGAAAGATGTTATGGAAAATCTTCTTGAATCACCGACACTCTTTCAGTCAAGTCTTCATCAAAAAATACATGCATGGGCTCTCCTTGCACAATATGGAGGAAGGAGCAGCTAGTAATAGAAGCACCCTATGGAAACTCTACAGTCGCAGCTGGGAGTTTTTCAAGGAGAAAATCTACAGAATTTCGGGCAACAGGAAAAACATCAGTCTATGGGAAGATAAAATTATGAGGCTTCAACCACTCAACACTGCTCAGGAAATTGCAGATTTGCGTTATTGGTTAAAAAGTATAGGCATCATCAATATGGAAGACATATAATCCTGGGATGATGCTGGAAATTGGATGGAATGGAATATACCTCGTCCTCCTGATTGGTTGCAGCCACAATTACCCCTCCTTCATGTTGTTTTCATTGGGTTGGCACCGATCCACCATCGCTCAAATGACAAGTGGGGCTAGGGAAAGAAGGGCGCTTTCTCTGTTGCCCAAGGCAACACAATAATCTCCTACACTCCCCTTCGCTGTGGGAGTAGATTTGGGACGTTTCCGGCCTACCAAAGGTTAATTTCTTCTCATTTCTCATCATCCACAAGCGCATCCTGTCTGGTGAAAATCTGGAAAAAAGAGGCATTGCTGGCCCACACAGATGCTCGCTCTGCTACGCAGCAGTGGAAACAATGGATCACCTATTTCTCGACTGTGTGTACACCCAAGAAGTCTGGGAAAAAGTGTTTCACAGGCTAGAAGCTCAAATCCCTTCGTAGATTTCAATCACCAGCCTCTTCACCACTTGGACAAGGTGTTCTCCCCACAAATTAAATAAGAAGTCACTATGGTTTAAAATCTAGTATGTCATCCCAAAATTTATATGTTGGGAAGTATAGTTGGCAAGGAACGAAGCCATCTTCAACAACAGATTTTACTCCCCTATAGTAGTTGCAGCGAAAGTGAAAGATTTACTTGTCGAGTCCTTGGCAAATATATCCCACAAGTTAGATAGCAACCTCTCCCTAGATGTGATCAGTTGTATTGGCGTACCTCTGAAGACTACCTCCAGCAATAAGACCCTTTCTCGACCTTGTTACAATCTTGAGTGGGGGCTTCGGATCCCCAAGACTGAATTTAAAAACTAGTGGAGGAACCATGATAGAGCCACTATCTTTTTTTATGACACCTCTAAGGGAAACATGGGAACATCGGGAGCAGGGGGAGTTATCCATTCCCAGTCAGGGGAAAGCCAAATCAGCTTCAGTTGGGGCCTTGGGCAGAACACCAACAACCAAGCAGAAATATTAGGACTGCTCAAGGCTTGTCAAATCACACAAGAGCATGGATAAAAAGACATTCAGTTCTTTGGAGACTCAGAAATCTTGATTAATATCATAAACATTGGAGATCATTTCAACAATCTGACCCTCAACAAGATGCTGCAGAGACTCAAGAAACTGCTGCCAAATTTCACCTCCAGCTCCTTATATCATATTCTGCGAAATCTAAACAAGGAATTAGATGCAAACACAAATGCAGGTTGTCTTTTAGCTCAAGGAGAATTCTCAAAAAATGGCGAAGCTCCTAACTGGTTACCCATCCCTTGAAGCTCAGCTATGTAAAAACAGAACTCGATTCTTCGAGAATTTTGGAAAAAAAAGTCTATGTAACTGAGGTTGTTTAGGACGCGGCCCAACCTACATCCATAAATAAAATTTAACCGTTCATGTTAAAAAAGAAAAAGATGTGATCTAAGTTGGATCTAGGTTTAAGGTGGATCTAAGTTGGTTTATTTTTAAAAAATGTTCATACACATTATGTATGTAGTTATTTAGTTTTTTGTTTTATAGATTTAAGTACAATTGTAGTAATTTATTTTTTATTTATTTATTTCCATTATCATAATGTTATGTGACATCTCCCCCATATTGGGTTATAGAACACCTCGTTACTTTATATGAATTCAACTATAGATAGAGTCCAATTATATTTTTTCATTTTTAGCTAATTAAAAAATTATCAATTTTCTAATTTTATTAATAACTTGTACCCCCGATTGGGGTGGAATTATTGCCAAAGATGTGAGATACGAATATAGGGGAGGGGGGACAAGCTCACTGAAATCATCTTGCTCCATGTTGCACTTAAATGTTCCCAAAAACCACTTTGCAAATTTTTATTCATCTCCCCTTTGCCACTCATTAGCTAGTAGCACATTCCATCCCTACAGACACACACCATTCAAGTGTGAAGTGAGTTTTCCTTATCCGAAAAGAAATGAAAGACAATATATCATAAAATATAGATGTATAAAACTTTAGCACCATTCATAAAGAAAATTAAAATGAAATAAGATTATCATGCTCTAGATATATGTCATATTTTTCAAAAGATTAACACTTCAATGCTTCAAGGGATAATTCTTCAAGTGATAATTCATGTATAGGTTATGTTTGTCTTTCTTACTTGAATATGTAGAGTTCTCCATGATACATGCCTAAATATAAGACCTTCATATGATAATGCCATAACCAACATAACCAACAGAAAATGACATTACCAAAAAAATTAATTAAACAACATGGCATTTATTATGCATTGCTTCTACAACATGGTTGTTTCATTTTTTATTTACATTTTCTATAATTGATAAGTTTTGCAAGCTTTAAAACAACTTATGAGTTTAGAAAATCTAGGTTGAAGAGCAAAAGTTACGCCAAAACATCTAACACACATGCACATTTCTAACAACAAAAATTGATGATAAAATTTAGTTGTTGGAGTTTACTAATTAACATATGTTGTTCATCAAATAGATTGGGGTTTTTCTTGTTAAATTAACATTATAAAACTCTATAAAATATCCAAATCTTGAATTGAACAAAATTCATACTTGATTCAATGTTTTTAATCTAATTTTATAGCTTACTATTCTCATGTTGCAGGGATCTTTGACAAAATGAGGGTATATTTTTTATCTAATGTGTTTTTGTTCATTGATTATAAGTCAAATTAAGAAAACCCCACTACTCAAGCAAAACTTCAAATTTAAAAATTAATACTAGACTAGGTAAAGAAAACAAGACGACTATCTATGTGATAAGACAAAAGAATAATAAAGTAATTGGATAGATGTTAGGTCCCTGTAATAATAGTGTAGTCCCCTTATTGCTATTGTTAAAGTAGCCCCCATATTGTTATTTTTGTGCCCCATATAAGCCCAGTATTGTTATTATTGTGCTCTTACATTATTATTGTTATGTAGGCTCTGATTATATTGTGACCCCTTAGAATTCTATATATATAAAGGAGGTCTTATCATTTGTATCATCCAAGAATTGTTCATTTATGTAATTTAAATGAGGTTTCCCCTTCGAAAAGGACAATTTTAAAGTCGTTTATCTATCTTTTCTTCTGCTTTGTGAGTTGGTTGCATAACATTTGATATTAGAGCTTTGGATTCTAGGGTTCATTGCTTCAAACAGGTCATCTTGTAATTTTTTCTATAACATTTTTTCTATGAAGCTTCAAAATTTGAAATTGCAACCATGTGGAGTCGAAATCTTGGTGAACTTCATGTATGAATTTAAATCTTGGTTCGTTGTTGAGGAAGTTAGGGTTTATGCATGCTTGAGAATTCATTCATAAATAAGTAACCAAGGGAAATTAGCCATAACTTTCTCTTCAAGCGCCAGATACAAATTTTGTAAAATTTCACAGAAATATCACAGAATGTAGTTTCTCTTGTAAAAATTTTAGGGCTGAAAATTGAAACAATGACACATGGCACTCTGTACAAGTTCGATCTACTAAACCAGTCGATAATCATGTCATTGTAGGATATTGGGCATAACTTTATCATGAAGAATCCAATTTTGGTACGAATTGTGGCATTGGAAATAAGACTCAAAGGGATACAATGGGATGAAATTTCAGATCTTGGAGAGATGAAATTATAGCATTACAACCATTTCAATATTGAGCTACTAAAAGCAAGAAAAATGTGTGTATTTTTTAAAAAAATTGCATAACTTTTGTTTGAAAATTCAATTTGAAGTGATTCCAAGGGAATATTGAAGCATAGATATTAGTATTGAGTTCTAAAATTCCTCCAAAAAAAAAAAAATTCTACACCCATTAAGCCCTAAAAAAGTTCTACTATGACGCATGAAGAGGAAGAATTGCAACATGATATATAAAAATTACGGGACCAAGTGAAAAAAATTTCGTTCTCACAAAGAGCAACCAAAGATGAAATTAAAGGGGAGATGTATGGTTTAAAGGAATAATTAAAAGGAAACATGGATGGTTTAAAAGCATACATGGAAGGGTTAACAAAGTTTTTGCAAGAAAGGCTCCTAATATGGTATCGATGGATTTGTTCTCATAAACCACTTGTCACTTGGTACATTTTTATAGAGAAAATGATAGCACATTATGAGGATATAAATAGCAACACCTTATTTATCCAATTGATAAATCTCAAACAAAATGGTTTAATGGCGAAGCACATTAAGAAATTTCAAAAATTGAATATCAAGGTAACTAATATTCTAGAGGAGCATAGAATTGATGCCTTCATAGGGACTTTAAATGATAACATCCAACATGAGGTTCACCTTTGGGAACCCAATTCATTGGAGAAGGAATTCAGGGTGGCAAGAAAATTTGAAAACAAAATTATGGCAACAAGGAAGTCTACCACTCACAACTATAAATATGGAAGTTTTGTTGCTCCTAGCTTTCCACAACCTACAAGGTTGACACCACAACAATTGGAAGAAAAAAGAGAAAGAGGGCTTTGTTATAGTTGTGATAGGAAATACAATAAAGGTCATAAGTGTGTTGAGAAGAAATTAGTTTACATATATTTTGTAGAGGAGGAAGAAAAGGAACAAGAAACATCAAAAGAGGAGGATATACACCACGAACCAAACCCATATAAAGAAGTGTTAAGTCCTTATATTAATAGTGCAGTCTCTTATTATGTTAGTGTAGCCCCCCTTATTGTTATTGTTGTACCCCTGTAACCCCCATATTGTTATTATTGTGCCCTTACATTATTAATGTTAGGTCGGCTAGGGTTACATTGTGGCCCCACTAGGATTACTTTGTGGCCCCATGGACTCTTATATATAGAAGGAGGTTTTGGTCATTTGTATCATCCAAGAATTTTTCATTCATGTAATGTATTGGAGGTTGCCCCCTCGAAGTGGCTTATTTATAAGGCGTTAATATCTCTTTTCTTCTCTTTTTGGAGCTGGTTTCACAACATTTGGTATCAAAGCTTTGGATTCTAGGGTTTCGCTGCTCCAAACAGGTCATCGTGGAATTTTCACTATAACCTTTTTTCTACGAATATTCAGAAGTTAAAATTTTTAGAGTGTGAAGCCAAAATCCTGAGGAACATCGTCGCAAAATTTCAGAGCTTGGTTCGCAATATGTTCGAAGATATGATCTGTGGAATTTAGGTCTTTTTGCAGGCTCCTGAATTTCACTTTAAAAGGTCATCTTAGAATTTTCGCTATAACGTTTTTTCTACGAAGGTTTAGAAGCTGAAATTTTTAGAGCGCGAAGCTGAAATCCTGTGGAACATCTTCGCAAAATTTCAAATCTTGGTTCACAATATTTTTAGAGATATGATCTGTGTAATTTATGTATTTTTCAGGCTCACGAATTTCATCTCAAAGAGGTGATCGTGGGAAAATATTCATAACTCTCTCTCTCTGAGCATCGGATTGAAGTTCTGTAAAAAGTGGCTGGAATTAAACAAACTTTCGTTTCTTGTATATAAATCTGAGAGCCAAAGGAGCAAACAGTGACACATGGAAGGTCATACAAGTTCACTCTACGGAACTAGTCCATAATTAAGTCATCATAGGAGATTGGGCATAACTTTGTCTTCAAGAATCCAAATCAGGTTAGACCTGTGGCATTCGAAAGAAGATTCAGAGGGATACTTTAGGGCCAAATTTCAGATATTGAAGATCCAAAATCATAGAGATAATCTAGTTTCAATATATAGATACTCAAAAGCAAGAAAAAGGTATGTACTTGTTTTTTAAAATTGCATAACATTTGTTTGAAAAAATAGTTTTAAGTGATTCCAAGGGCATATTGAATTTTTTTTTTCTTCAGTAATGGGTTCTATAATGCCTTCAAAAAATAATTCCATACCAATGAAGCCCTCAGAAAGCTACACTATGACGCATGAAGAGGAAGAATTGCAGTATGAGATATGAAAATTACGGTACCAAGTGCAACATATTTCGATCTTACGAAGAGCAACCAAAGATGACATAGATGGTTTAAACGCAGAAATGGAGGCTAAGTTGGATGGTTTGAAGGATCAAATAATAGCTAATATGGATGATAAATTAGTGAAATATAACATCGAGCATCAACAATAAGTTCTCCAACTCTCAAAGGATAACCTAACTTTGGTGCAGAATCTAATGAAACAACAAGAAGATCAACATCACATCGAAAGAATTTATGAAGCAGTCACAAAAACAAGAAATCGAAAAGTACGATCAATTTCAGAGTATCTCAGCGAGTGGAATAACTTTCCTGTAGAATTTTCCACATGGGAGGATGAGAATTTTATACAGAAGCATCAAGAAATAATCAAGCGTTGAGGACAACACGTGTTTGAAGGAGAGGGGCATGTTAAGTCCCTATATTAATAGTGTAGTCCCTTATTATGTTAGTGTAGCCCCCCTTATTGTTATTGTTGTACCCATGTAACCCCCATATTGTTATTATTTTGCCCTTACATTATTAATGTTAGGTCAGCTAGGGTTACATTGTGGCCCCATGGACTCCTATATATAAAAAGGAGGTTTTTTCATTTGTATCATCCAAGAATTTTTCATTCATGTAATGTATTGGAGGTTTCCCCCTCGAAGTAGCTTATTTATAAGGCGTTGATATCTTTGTAATGCATTGGTAGGAATTACCACTCAAAATCTCAAGATAGAAATACATATCAAGAAGAAAAAGGTAATAGTGCTGATTTATTCAGGTAGTACCCATAATATTATTCACTGTAAGATGGACAAGGAATTGAATTGTTCCTATATCTAGCACTAGAGTGTCAAGTGATGGATGCAAATGGAGGAACTATAAATTGTTCTAGAAAGTGCCATAATATCAAGCTATACATGGGGGAATATTTATTGAATAGTCCAATGCTTTCCATTCTAATGGGTGGTGTTGATGTTGTACTAGGAGTCCAATGGTTACAATCTTTGGGGATAATAGCTTTTAATTTTTAAGAAATTTTATTGAAATGTTTTTGGGAAGGAAATGAAGTTGAATTAAAGGGTAACACAGGGAAACAAATAAATATAATCATCTCTAATGGCATGGAAAATATTCTAAAGAAAAAACAATGGGGCATAATTTCACAATTATGCTCACTAGAGATTCAAACATCAAAATCATCTATTTCTCCATATCACCAAAAAGTCTTGGACAATAATTCCAAGGTATTTGTGGCTCCAAAAATCCTCCCTCCTATTTGTGATCATTATCATGTTATTCATTTGATTCCAGGAAGTGTTCCTTCAAACACCAGGCCTTACAAATATCCATATGCCCAAAAGAGTGAAATTGAACATATGGTTGCAGAAATGTTAGAGGCCAGTATAATTCAACCTAGTCAAAGTTATTTATCTGCTCCAATAGTATTGGTGCACAAGAAGGATGGATCATGGTGTATGTGTCTAGATTATAGGGAGCTCAAAAAGCTCACTATTAAAGAAAAATTTCTCATTCCTATCATTGATGAATTTTTGGATGAATTACATGGAGCAATTTTACTTCACCAATTTGGATCTTCATTTAGGATACCATTAAATTAGAATGAAGACTAAGGATAGTCTGAAAAAAAATTCAAAACTCATGAGGATCATTATGAATTTTTAGTCATGCCTTTTGGCCTTACTAATGCACCTTCCACATTTCAAGGTTTGATGAATTCTATTTTCAAACCCTTTGTTAGGATATTCCAACACATAGGAAATAGTTAAGTATAACTTGGTCTAATGTAAATTTAGGTATAGTGTGTTTCTTTAGTATGTACTTTTGTAACTTATAATCTGATGGTTCATTACCGACACTTGATCCTTGGTATTACCGACACTTGATCTATGGCTTAACACCCGATTGGTCCATGATCTCTATTTAAAGAGCATGGAGGGTAATTTTTTTGGTGACCATTTATGAGAGAAGCTTATGTAAATTTTATTTCTTTATATTAATAAATTTCCTGAAGTGGCCGCATTGGCTCAGGTCGTGGACTGTTTCCCTCTTCGAGGGTTTTAACCACGTCAAATATTGGTGTACTAATATGTGATATGTTTGTGAGCGGTGAATTTTCGGTTTGATCTAAGGAACTTACCCTGTAAATTCCTACATGGTATCAGAGCTATTTTGAGGGTCGCATCCATTGTTGATCCAAATCCGAAGCTGGTTTGACTGATGCAATTATTGTTTTCCAAATTTATTGTTTATGATAACTTTCGAGCTAGAAGAATTTCTTTGTTGTGTCTAGAGCCTATGTTCCATTGAGGAACCCCTTTTGTTTCATGCGAAATTGTTTCTGATTGCCCAAGCTATGTCATTTTATATATGGAGGTATATAATTTTTTTTGTAGTTATATTTATTTATCTCTCTGTTTTATTTCAGTTTATAGTCATTTTTTATATTACTGGATCTATACCCTATTCTCTATGTATTCTCTTTTCTCTGTGCTCTATGCAATATGGCAAACTAGAAACAGGAAGACGAGATTTTTCTCCTACATATGATCTTTCCCTGCGACTTTGTGCCATCTCTGGAAATCAGAAATAGTTTTTCGGGCAGACTAACCAGAAATCTAACATCCTATGGTAAGGCCTACACACACACACACACACACACACACACATATATATATATTGTGTGGTTGTTTTGTGCAGGAAAAAAACATGCACCAAAAAAAAAAACTCTCTCCTCCTTTCCAACAATTACTAAATCTTTTTACTAACTCACTTTTTTTATTGTTACTTTATGAGAAAAGAGGTCTTGGGTTCTGTTATCATTCTGTAATTTACGAGATTGTGAGAATAAACACAGAGGATCACATCAAAACTACTCTGGAAGCTAGGATCTAGCCCTGCCAGCTTCAGATAGGGATCTCTCTGTAAAATTTAGCTATGTTTTATGTGAATTTTAGGCTAGTTATTATTGTACTGATTGTTTGTTTGATTTGGATTGTTTGGTTGATTAAATTGTTATAATTCCATTGGGCTATGGAGTCTAAATATTAACTGGATCTGCATGAAACTTTGAAGGAGTTTCATAGGGCAAGATAGGTTGCACTAACTAGATATTTCAAGATTTTAAATGAATTATGAAATGGAGGAAAGGTAAAGTTCATTAGAAATTAAGGAGCAATGAAGTATTCCTCAATTTGACCTCAGTAGAAAACATATAAATTACAAACAAAAATAATAGCATGCTCTTTAGAACACATCCTATTCGTCACAGTTTATGTTATGTAATTAAGCTTTTTAGAAATACAAAGAAGGAAATAAATAATAATAACACATTAACAGAAGAAAAACATCACCAATTGGTACACCACATGAATCCTATGAATAATGTCCTTGCATTATTGATGCTTCCAACAACCAGAAAAATTACAATGCTTAGCATAAATTATAGTCAACAATAAACCCTTAATACTTCAAACTAGGAAGTATTTATACGCTAAATTACAAAATGATTTACAAAATCGTTGTCGCAACCGACAGTGTATTATTGGCATTATATCAAATAATAAAATCGATCTTTTACAAAATAATAGGAAAGGTGTACAATATTGTGGAAAGATGGCTCTTTTTTGGAGGAAACTGTTGCTGAATAGGCCTATTCTCGTGTTGCGTTCGTTGATGTGATGGCATTTGTTGACTGCATCCGAATTATTGCTCAATCCTGTAACTAGTAGAGTTTATCCCACCTATCTTCATCTGGAATGGTTAATTTAATTACCTTCCAGTAAATCTCATCAACCTCGGTATATATGGAAAAAATGGGTTTTACAACAAAAATATGATTTACTTCATGCTGGATGAAGAAATCATTATCCATAGCTTCCAAAAATGCTCTGCATGTGTTGTTGCCTTTGATACTTGAAAATTTAGAGTTGTCTATAGCTATCTCTTTCAACTTTCTAACATATTATTCATAAGTAATTAAGTACTTGTCATTAATTACAAATAAAGAAGGTATCCCCTTCTGAGTTAAAGGCTCAATTATGGCAAAAAATTTGTTGACTTCTATCTCCTCTAGTTGAACAACCAGATTCTTTTTGGTAAGAATTCTCTTCACTTCCATAATGGTTTGTGTCCTATCATCAACTCCTAAATCATCAAGTTCATATATGCTTTTAGAGTTTAGGAATTTGATGATGTTTTTTGTTGTTGCATGCATTTCTCCCAATTCTTGTTCAATCTATATTATAGCCTCTGCAGCTCTTTTCATCAACTCTTTCTGCTCAAATATGATCTAAATGCAGGGCCAGATTTTAGAAATTGAGTTCATGATGTCTGTCCAAATTATTTCCTTGACTTGGGCCAAGGTCTGTTCTATTGTTGATTCCATTTCAGATTTCTGCAATCTTTCAATCAGTTTCTGAGCTCTCTGTGATTTTTTTGAGTGAGAAGCCTCGCTCCTTGTCTTCTGGTCCTGTAAATTTTTGAACTAGTCCTGTAGTTTCTTGATTTCCTCTATCTGAATTGACAGGTTTTCAACTGATTTAGTTAACTATTCAACACCATCTATTGTATGTGTAGTATGTGGAGTATAAGTTGTAGTTGTTGTTGTAGGAATAGCTACAAGAGGTACAACATATAATGGAATCATAGCCAACTTTGCATTCTTATCTCCTTCTTTGATTATCTTATCCATTTTAGTCTCCATCTACCTTATATGTGCATTCTGTTTCATGATGAGCTTCATCGTGTCAGTATTTTTGGGTCTTTGTCTCCTCAATATCCTTTTTAAGGGGATCTTCAGTGGCTAACAACTTCAATTGCTTTCTCAATGCTGCTATGTCAGCATTATTCTTCTTGATTATTTCCTTTGCAACTTTCATATTTGTAGGGCCATATCCCATCTTGACCACTAAATATTTTAAGGATTTAATCCTTGTATCCTTGGTAAGGGAATAAATCTTCTCCATCTTCAATTGTGACTGGATATTTGATAAGGAAACCTACAATTTAGAAATATTCATGGTAGTATTAGTTAAAGTTGAGGAAATCATTTCACTTGTCTGCTTATGCATCTCCATTTGGTAAATGGGATGAATATCCTTTATATTGAATTCAAATGATGTCTTCTTGTAATCATATGATGATTTTTGCTGTGGAATTTTGGCCTCAAGGAAGGCCATCTGGATCCTACCCTTCTCTGAATCAAACACTGACAGTAACCTGACTTGAGAGCTGGAAGTTTGATTCCGGAATTGGGAATAGGTG